>CAJNDT010002435.1:648163-860509 GCA_905221615.1 Symbiodinium sp. CCMP2592
CGATTTTGTGAATTGGTGTCTGGTCTCTCAAGTTCATTCAAGCCTTTGTTGAGGATCTGACAAAGCTAACTGCAATGGTCGGACAGGACATCGTGTGCAGCCGTGCAAGCATCAGCACCTTGTGCGGTGGCTGGCGCAGGTTGGAGGATTGACTCGGCTCGTCCGAACTTTGGAAAAGCTGAAGGCCACGGCCGCTTGCGGTGTGATGCTGAAGCTGAAGCTCATGCAGATGCCGCAGAGCACGTGCAGGATGTGAGCCGGCTTACAGACATCATCCAGTACGGGGATTCAGTCTTGAGGCGGGGCCCCGCGGCTGGGGCCTGGGCTCTGAAAATTGAAGTTGGTGGCTCGCGTTCAGGCAGGGGCTCCTAGACTCTGAAGATCAGAGCCGCTCCAGCCATCCTGCAATACTGGGAAAGGTGTCAGTCTTAGCATGACCGTTCCGTTTCTGTGGCTGTGTCCTTGCTACGCAGTTTGGCTTACGGCTTATGGAAAGCAAGCATAATGAGTCGGCAAGTTGGAGTCATACGGCACTAAGAAAGCAAAGCTTCCGAGCCACGTCTGCCCAAACATGCTGTTCTCGCCTTCGTCGAGCGGCTGTAACAAATAGCAGAGTAGTGCAGGTGCAGAAGTGTTGCGTTTGACTTGCCAGCCGATATGGCCGCACAGCGGGGTAGCAGACTTTTCTGGCTGCTGCTGGTGGTTGTGTAGCTAGGCTGCATGTCCTGAAGATCGAGCAAGGACGTTTCAAGCACCAAAGTCGCGATGGTGGCCGCAGTGTTCTGTACTGCGATCTTTCAAGCCGGCTCTAGTCCACTTCAGCCACAAGAATCGCTGCCATGCCGTGCTAAGGTCTTGGAGACGAAGCTCGTCTTCCACTGGTGCAATGCTTTCAGGTTTGACGATGTCAGGCATGTTTTGCTCGAATCTGAGGCTCCGACATCGGCTTTCTGCTGCGAGGGGCAGTCCCGAATGCACATCGCAGAGAGCTCCTGCTGCTGACGACCTCTGCCACACAGGCAATCAGTTGTTGCAGATGCGTCGCAGTCCACCAGCTGCTGGCTTTGGGATTGTACGCTGGACCCAGGTTCTTAGACCAGGTGCAGCCTCTGCAGAGGGCTTTGATCCTTTCGGCGAGCAGCAAAAGAAGAAGGCACGCTCATTCGAGTTCGGGTGGCAGATTGGTGCATTGGGCCCTGGGCTGAAGAGGCACCGAAAGACTTGAAAAATCCCCCGCCGGACGTGCAGGCTGGCGCTGTTGAGAGATGCTACTGCTAACTGCCAAGCTTCAGCGAGGAGTTTTGCAGTGTTCTGTCGCAGAGCAAAGGTCACGAAGAGTGGCCTCAAGTTCAAGATCCTCAAGCCTGTGGACTGTGAGTCGGTGAAGTGTTCGAAGCCGAACATTTTTGACAAAGTCTCTGTTGACTTCACAGGCCGCGAGTGCAAGCACAGTGCAAGCTTCCATGCTGATGGTGACGGCATTCTTGTGCTTGGCTTCTTGCCCTTGAGAATCAGGTTACGAGCTAGACGGGCGGATCTTTGATTCAAGCCGAAAGCGGGGGCGCATGACCTTTCCAGTGAGCCAAGTTATCCGTGGCTGGACGGAAGGTTTGCTGAACATGAATGCTCCTTGGAATGCGAGGATCTGCTTGCGAAGCTTACAGTACCTGCTTGTGTAAGACAGTAAAAGTAAGACTAAGACTAGGTAAGGGAAGCATGTTGGGCTCTTCTAGCGGTGTCCGTCCGATGCGAGGTTGGAGATACTGCCAGGCTCTGGATCCCGAGCAACCTCGGCTTCGGTTCGGCCGGCAAAGGTGGTCCAGCAGGACGAAGCGGCGAAGCGAAGCAGTGAAGCGATGCGAAGCGAAGCGTCGACTCGAAGCCTAAGCCTCGCCGCTCACCCTTTCCATCTCTCCGACTCGATGCTGAGAGGAGACATTGTGGTTGACGTTACTCTCTATGGACTGAAGCGCGGACAAGCGCCTCCACCCGTCCCAGAAAACCTGGACGCTCCGCCTTCGGATGCAGAGTTATCGAAGATCCTCGGAGTGCAACAGCTGCTAAGCAGCTTAGGCCAGCCTTCCAGGCCTTCACTCAGGGCTGGGAGGAGCTCAGCTGAGGTCTGGCCTAGCCACGAAGATCATCAGGCCTGGCAACGGCACGGAAAATGCAGCGGAAGCTATAAAGGTGACTGCTTCTTGGTTGCTGTTTCCGACACTTGCGCCGGCGAGGCTACAAACGAGGAACGGATAGTGGGCCATCTGGAGCTGTCAATTCACAGGTACTTTTGGGTGAAGTTTTGAGCTCAGGTGGAGTACTATGGCTGGACCACCGACGGTCAGCTTTTCGATTCTTCAACTATGCGTGGACAAACGGTTGAACTGCAGCAGAAAAATGTACCAAAGGGTGTGTGGGAAGGTGGCGTTCCTGCATTGGGGTTGCGCAGCTGCTTTAGATGCAACGACGGCATGTGCTTTCACCGTGCTGCTATCTCTGCTGTAAGGTATCCAGCTCATGAGGGAAGGTGAAACACGAAGGCTTTGGGTTCCACCTTCTCTGGGATATGGGAGTCAGCGAGACGACGGTGGCCCATGCGGCATGCTGATCTTCGATGTCTTCTTGCAGTCCTTTGAGAAAGGTGGCTTCTTCAGGTGAAACGCAAGTTTCGACGCATGTTATGTCTGATCACACCGACGAGCAGTGTTATGCGGCTGAAAAATGTTCGCGTTGCAGCACAAGGACGTGACAAGTAGTGTACTCCCCTGCCAGCTGGCAATTTTTTTCTGCAGGTTCTGGGCGACATGGATTCAGAAACTTTTCTGGAGGCAGGAGTGCACGCGGTGCCGCAGCAGCAGCAGCAGCAGCAGAATGCGCGCTTCGCTCATGATCAGAAGGTCTTCGACACCGTAAAGCTCTCTTCTATTGCAGACCTGGTGCAATCTTCCCAGAGTACTGCGAAAGACTTCCAAGCCCGACAGTTCGTGCGCATGCTATGCAAGGCCTCTCCTGGTTTCAGCGGGAGTGCTCCGTAGCCGTGGTCAGCACCAGACAGAGGAGGAGGTCTGGAAGGGCTTCCAGCACCGGGCTTCCATAGACCTTCCGGCCTGATCCTAGGTGGCTGCTGCGGGGGAGTCTGCACTGCGATGGTTGGCACGAGCTGGCCGGTGAATGGTTCTACAATGTTCTACCCCTGGGGCTGACCTCGCTTGCTCGGCTTGGTCAGGCGGTGCCTTCCTCGTCAGTGCCGCTGTCTATCCAGTCCCAGCGAGGTGCGGCCGTAGAGTGCATGTCGTCGTCCCTAGAGTACCATGACAGGTCTTTCCTCAAAGTGATGGAGCAGGCTGGGCACTGGGCATTCTCGGCCAGGCCTGTCTTCAAGTCACTGAGCTTCAGGTGAACAGTTGCGGCCTTGGCCGACTACGGCAACCAAGCCTGGTGAAGGCCAGTGCCTCAGCGTCCGTTGTGGCATTGTCTGAGTTCACGGGATCCGCAGGTCGGCAGCTGGCTCACGCAGCTTTCGCGACGTCTGGGTTCCTTGGAGGACCGCTGTGAGGCAAAGCCCGGCATTCTCTTGAAGCGCATCTCGAGCAGACACTTGTGGATATGGTCGGGAAAACGGACCTGATCGGTGTCGTCGGCTTCTGAGCGGCCGTGCCCGCCCTGCTAACCCCTTCGGCGAGTTGCAAGCGGCCACAGAGGTCTCGTGCTTGAACTTGACCCGCCTGGCGAATCCTGCTGAACGCAGCAGCCTCAGGACCTCCAGCAGCTAGCACAAAAACTGCCCCCCCGCCCTGTTACGGAAACCGCGTGCCCAATGCGCCCACGTTGCTTTTGTGCCGAACACACCCTTCTGCTTGTTTACCATCTGTCAACAAGCAGGCATGCCAACACGATTTTCTGCAGGCGAGGTGCTGGAAGATACGGTTACCGATGCGGTCTCTTCGACAGTTGGCGCCATCGAGACAGGCCCGCGCGTTCCCCATTCCGCGCCTCAGTTTCCCGGACTGTCTGCTTGCAGGATCCAGTGTCGGTGGGGCAAACGAATCTTTGGTTTGCATCTTGCCTGGGCCAGCCACGCGGACCTGACTGTTTTCTCCGTTCTGGCTGAGCTGTCTCGTGTATAAAATCATGACAAGCGCGGAGATCTTGCACGACCGTGGCCCTTTTGCCAGGATAGAACAAGCCGCTCCGATCCAAAACATGCTGAAGGCAGATCCTCGCAACTTGTTGATGGAAAGCTGCTGCTGTTTACCTGTGAGCCCCGCTTTCAGGAGCTCCTACAGATTGCCAGAGGGACTGGACTGGAAGGGATCACCAGGTTAATGCACCTTTTCCACAAGGCATCTTGGTGCTGTTGTGAATCATGTGGAGGCCTCTGGACTGCTCGTTTTACTCTTCCGTAGCGGTGCTGACGATCCAGGCAGACAGTTTAGAACGACTGGAGCGAGGTGTGGAATTTCTTGGTGCTGCGAGGCTGACATGTAATATGATCGCGACATGGCACATGCCTGCCTTACTCCACATTTTCTATGTGGTTCACCCTGGACAGGCTTCTCAAGCCCAAGAGCGAAGTGCCGGCGCCAGCCGCCCGAGCGCGCGAGAGTTCCGATGATCCGGACCTGGAGAGTCAATCGGAAGGCCGCGAAATCTCTGAGCTTCTCTGCGTGTCCTGTCACCGAACCGTCCCTTCCGCTCGAGGCCAGGCTCCGGCGGCCGAGGTCTCGGCCGAGAGGGCCGAGCCCGTGAACTTGGACCCGGATTTCGAGTCGCGGCCTCGGACCACGGGATCCACGGGACGACGGGTAGCTGCGCTCCTCCCGACGTGCAACGCTCTTGTTGAGGCCCTGGGAGAACTTGGTTACATTGGCCAGGGCCTTCTAAGCTTGTCCGTTGGCTCGTGTGGAGACGCCCTTCAGCAGTTTCTGAAGCAGGCGAACAGCTTCGGAGGACCGGACAATATATGTCAACGCGTAGAGGTTCACCTGCGAAGTTTGCAAGAGTTAAGAGACTTCGACAATATTCGACAATCTTTGAGTGTAATCAGCGAGACTGTGCCATGAGTTCTGATCCGTTTTTTGAATCACGGTGTGTCTGCTTTTGCCTTCACTGCTCTGAAGTTAGCGTGCTTACCGTTACCGTACGAAAGTCCCTGTATGAAGGCAACCAACATCAAGCACTTCGAGGAGTGTGGTTTCCTGAGAGTTCGCGTATCACTAGTCGTTGATCCCGGGCAGCTGCAAGATGCAGCTGGTCTTTGTGACATGAAATATTAGCGCCGGGGCCAACATGAGACCTCGAGGTCTCGATGTTCTCCACGAAGCGGGACTTACACAAAAGCAGCATCCTGTGGCAGTTTGCCTAGCAAACAGCGTTACGTGCTTGTGATCGATTTCCTCGCCTAGGTCATTTAAGCTGGAAGATGGTCGTATCCCAAGTTTAGTAGTGTCACGACACGTGCGGCAAGGGCTGAAGCTTTCCTCGCCTCGCCAAGGAGGTCCATCAGCAGCCCAGATCCAGACCTGGAAGAAGGCGACCGCAGAGCGCTGGAGCGGGAGTCCAGTGGCCCCGTCTCCAGCACCAGGGCCAGGGACTGCCAGGGACTGGATTCTGGCATGGAGTTTATGCGGTGGGGCTTGTGGGGGTGAGCTCTGGCTGTGGTGTCGACAGCGGACGTGTGTTGTATTGGAAGTGTTGACCACGACTTGTCTTACTTAGCTTTTCGCACGAAAAAAACTCATAGTTTCGGATCTGTCTCCGACGAAAGCTTTAATCACCGGCAGTGCTTACACATGCTAATTTTGCTGCAGATTTGCTTTCTCGTGGGCCTCGATTGCACTCTTTTGGCGAGCTGGCACAGGGCTACTGCTGGCCTCAGAACCTCGCCTCACAAATTAGGTTGTTCGACCGGTTCGCCACTGCGCGGAGTGACGCTTGCAACGCTGCCCGAGAATCCGCGCAACTTTTGCTGTGAGCCACCGCAAGTGAAACAGAAGTTCGCCTCGGGCGCCGAATGCATCGGCGCTTTTTGGAGGAAGATGTGCGCGGCGGACCTTGCGGCTCGATGGTTTCCCTGGTCGAGCAGGCGTTATACAGCCGGCATCTGCCCAACCGTATGCCGACACCGGTTTTGGAGGGCGGTATGCCTGGCTGTGCGCACGGATTAGGCTCGTGTTGGGTAAGCGTCATTGCGCTTGCAGAGTTGACGAAGCAACATGTGCGCGACTGTGGTTGCTTTATTCAGAGACTGCAACAAGTCTGCATCCTAACAAGTTGCGAAAAATGTGACAAGCGGCTTGACTGCTCCGCGGCGCACTGCAGTGCCCTTCGTACGTGAAGATCTAAGGGATGACATTAAGTCATTAGGTAAGTTTGTAGAAGATCTTTGTAAGCTACAGCCAAAACTGCGTGATAGACCAAGACTCCAGAGCCGGTTCAGCCCATTTCGGCACTTCCACTGCTTGCAGGTCATTGCTTTGCTTTCTTCTAATGGCGGCCCTCGTTTGTGCATGCCTGAGGGCTGCTCCTTTGCTCCTTACGGATTTTCGCAGACTCTCAATTTTTCTCAGGTTTCTTGACAGTTTGGAAGGAGTAGCTGCCGCGGCCTCGGAAAATTGGCCGCTACTGTGCCGATCGGAGACTGGAAATCAATCAGGCCGAGGACTTTCTTCACATGGTCGGCCTCTTGCGACGAGCCGGGCGTGAAGCTAAGTGCATCGCGGCTGCTATAATTCTGCGAAAGACAGAGGGAAACACTGTTGAGGCTCGCACGCCCTGTGGATGGCATGGATGGCACGGAAGAGTCGCCTGAAGCTAAGCCGATAAAAAAAGAGCAGCGAAGCCGAAGCAGTCCCAGTCCCGCGCGAAGTTCCTTTGTACTCGTCGGCGAGGCCGCGCTTCTGCTTTGGCCATGGAGAGGATGCAGGCGCCAAATGGGAACGGACCTGGTAGGGTTGGGGTGCTCCTGTCCCAGCCCTCCCTGCCTTGGAGGTCGCATTCGCAACGCCATGCTGCACGAGTTTGTCGAGCGAGTGGTGCAGGCAAGCCACTAATTCCTACACTACGGTACAAGTATCAGCTTCCAGCTCTGGAGACGTGGAATGTGATGACGCAGCAGGCGGGTGGCTTCCATGCCTTCTGGCACGCTCTCAAGGGAGTGGATCTCGCAAAGCTCAAAGGGGACTTGCACTGCCGCCTGGACGGAAATTAAGTAAACGGTATCTCGCACATGTGCCAACGGAAATTGAAGCCAGGTTTGGCTGTAATACGGCGCAAGCTCAACGAGCTTACTTCGAAGGACAAAAAGTCTCCTTCGGCTGCATGTTTGTGAGGCTGGCCGGCATCGGTTGCCTTGCCAGCAGGACTGGTGGCTGGCGGTTCATGATGCAGAGAAGCTGGAGGACATGCGCTGATAGAGTCGATGCTGTGATGCGGCACTGAAGAGCACGCTTCGCACGCGGCCGGAAGGATTTATTGCATTCGCACCTGGAAGAAAGGTGGCCTTCTCTTCTCTCATCATTTGAGATGCTTGCGCTTGGACATCTTTGCGAAGCAGCCCATGGTCCATGGTGCAGGAAGCGCCGAGGAGACGATCTTACCTTGAGGCGCGTGGCACAGCCCGTCTGGTCAGCGGGTGGAAACGTGGAACGCGCCTCGAAGGCAGCGCCAGCGCCTCGTGAAGCGCTTCAAGGAGGTTCGCCGGAGCAAGGGATGAAAAGGGCCGCATAAGAAGAAGAGCGAATTCGCAGACCGAGGAGGTCTCATGGTCAACGAGTCCGGTTGCAATTTGTCAAGTAAGACGTAGTGTTTTCGATAACTGGGGTAAGGGATCGAACGAGACACACCTTCGTCAACAACAACTACGTTGGAAAGGGCCCAGGAGGGTCGACGCGATAGGGATGGATGATCGCCCTGCTCTGCTGCTCCTGCTTGAACTTCGTGCCCAACTGAAGGGAAAGAATGGGGAAAAGGAAGTCTCATCCGCTAGGTTCCAGATGAGGGCAAGATGATCCAAGGATTGGTGCTCATAAAGAGGAGCAGTGGAATGTTTTCAGCAACTTCAACCCTGCCTTCCCAGAAATTCAGGGGCCGAGGTCAGGCTTGTCTTGAAGTTGAACGTTTAGGCAGCGGCACCGCAACAGAATTGAGTTTCCGAGGGGACTTGTGAATGCATCTCCCCGACTTCCTGAATGGTGTTGTTGGGTTCTGTCTGACAGCCTCCAAGGGGTAGATAGACAATGGGATGCTTGTGCCATGTCCGCCGGAACTTCGGTCGTCAGTCAGGGCTCACCAGCGAACAAGGCCGAATTCATGGCTTGCAAGGAGGGTTCAACAGCTTTGTTGACAGGCCGTGTCGCAAAAGGCATGACGTCGGATCGCAACAGAACTCTTCCGAGACAAGTCAGCCAATAATGGCGATCTGGATGATTCCTTTAACACTACCAGTACCACCCAGACACGCAAGTACTTGTAATGATTATGCCGGTCGTCTTCAAGCTTCGAGACCAACCGTTTGCTTGAGATCCCTTGTGTTCGGCGGCCAGGTTGGAGGTGTCGAGAACTTCCTCGACAAATTCGAGAAAATCAACCTGTCTCAGCTTATTCGGCAACACGAGGCGGGTGTTTCGTGACTTCGTGTTAAATTCTGGCGAAAGAAGGAAGTAGACATACACCTAACACTAACCACTCTGTCAACGTGTTGACACGCTCAGACGACATGATGCTTTCGCAACTTTATCTGTCAAATTCTTGGGGCCTTCTGTGACATAGTGCGACTGCACTGCTACAAGGAGAGCAGTCGCATGTGGGAGTGTTGCAGGAAGGAAATTAAAGGACGTCGAATTGGCATCATCGGCTCGCGACGCCGTCTTCATAATATATCATCACCTACCATAGTGTCTAATGATCGGAGCCATACCACTTCGATACAAGAGTATGTTGACTGCACATCTATGATGCAGCGCGCAGGTGTGCGCAGGCCAACCGCCCCAAAATCGCAGAACCACCCGTTTTGAGCTCGCATTGTAAATGAGAGTGTCCTCCATCGTGTTCGTTCAGGAAGGTTGACACTGCTCGTCTCTGTAGTTCGCTTCGGAAGGGTTGGGCTGGGACTGACACAAAGGTCGACCTGCCAAGTTGTTTGTGTTGCCTTTTCTATGGCCTTGTGCAAGCATTGGCGGAATACGTGACTGTTGTCTTCGTGCAGGTTCGGAGCTTGACCGGTAGTGTCTGTTGGCTTCGCTCGTGATTTTACGTGATCGGGAGTGGTGGTGAAGTCTCACTTTTGAAAATCCTTGATTGGTGTGATCGTCTTCTTCAAACGCTCTTGGCCTCTTGTCTAGGGGTGCATGGTGAAGGGCCTCGGTAAATCTTCAGTCGGCTAACGACGGCCAGCCTTGCTTGTCATGCATAGTCGGAGTCCTCCAGAGATTTCTCGATTCTGGACCGGACTTTCGCGTTAACACTGTCGGTCGATTTGGAGCCTCGGATCGTTCGGCGGCTTCAGATAGTGTTTTTTTCAGTCAAACGTGCAGCACATCTCTGTGAAAGCCAGTTTAATCCCGCACAGTTTTCCAGCCTCGACGACAGGCGTCTCAGGCAGATTTGAGAAGACCAGCCCACTCTGCTTCACTATCGTCATTGCTTCATGCTTGATTACCGCATGATGAAGAGAAGTATGTTGCCCCCCAAAACAGACGAAGAAAAAAAGCTGGGACGAGTGTTCCTCGGTTCTTGCCTAGCAAGACGCGTGCTGGCCAGGCCCTCGAGAAGGCACGCATCAAGCGTGTGTCTGTCATCGAAGCCCTGGCAGAGATCGGATGGCTGGTGAAGCACGAGGCTCCCGAAGAACACGGATTGAGATCCGCCTGCAAGCATCTTGTTTGCAGTGCAAGGTTGAACACCTGGAAGGGCTCTACACAGTTGCGCAAACCCTGGTGCACAATCCTCAGACTTTGACACAGAAGCAAAGTCGGCAAAGTGGCATCAAGAGAATTCGAGGCGCTGGAGCGACAGGCACTACAGAGGTGCCGAGCCTTCTCGGCTTTGGAGGGTCCGGGGCCCCAGTTCTTGGCTGGGGCAGCGGGGATCATGTGACATAGCTGTAGCCCACACGATGGCTCCGTCTCGTTGAACACTGGGTCGCAGTCACAGTACACCTCAGTACACCACCCATCAGCGCCAGTGGACCTTGCAGCATCCAGCCGGCGGGGCGGCCGAGCTCTCCAGCTCGCTGTTGCACTCGCTCGATGCGGCAGCCGTTGGACAAGCAGCCCTCAAGGAACCTTCGTCGGCAGAAGCGACAGAGAAGTGCCACGACGTCAGTTTTAGTCCTCCAGGGCGCCGCGATGCAGCTGGCCTGAGTAAGACCAATCCTCCAAAGATCCTTGAAGCCGAGCGCTCAGTACTGCGGGCTCACTGGCTTCGCCCTTGCACCCCGCAGGGGGGGGCCAAGAAAAAGGCTGAGATAGCGACGTGGCTGCGCCGACAGAGAACCAACTGTCGGCTTGACCTTCCCGTGGTAAGTCATAGCTCGCCTTCAACACCGGCTTGGAGTACAAACGCCTCAGGCTTCCATGTATACACTTATGCAGAGGGACCTAGTACGAACTGGCAACACGAAGAAGCCCGTACAACATCGCGAATACCGCTTGGTAAAAAGCCTCCGTCTGTGTCGCGTTTGACTTGGCTTTGCAAGGCTTGGGCTTAGCTAAGCTTCTGCAAAAAACCAGGCAGCCAGAGAAAGGGATGCATCGACGCAGAAGCATTGGCCAGCAGGCCAAAGGAGTCATGACACTTCAACGCGCACCTCGCGGCAACTTGAACTTCGACATGCCGTTGTAACTTCCTCGGAACCGACTTTGAATGGAATTGCATCGGTTCCCACGTGTTCATAGTTCTGTTTCACAAGCGAGTAAGATTCTTCTTGCAGCTGTTCTTGTGGTTAAGAGATTGCAATCATCCAGGAATTGATGCATGAGAACTCTGAAACTCCGAAGATCGTAGTCGATGATCGTGTTTTCTGCTTCGGTTCGCTAACACCCTACACCAACGGTGTCCCAAGCCTTTACCCAATCCATCTTCGTTTATGCAACGGATCTCCAGTTTCGCTGACAGTTCTTGCGCTTTCGGATCGTGTCCTTGAATGGTCCTTCAGCTGTTCCCATTTCAAAGTGTGCATAGCTCGCGAAATCTTCTCGGCTGTTTACAGCTGTGGCACATTTTTGGAGCTGGGGGATTAGCAGAGCAGGTGCTCGCGGATCAAGTGGCTTGGCTGCTTTCGGCGATTGAAGAGAACGGCACTCTGCTGGAGTCCCAGAATGTCCCAGAGCCTGCCAGTGTTTGCTAGTGTCCTGGAGTCTGGGCCTGTGATGGGCTTTATGGCTTTATAGCTGAGAGGCTGTGTTTACGCAGCGCCATGCGCTGGCGGCTGTAGATAAGTCAGCGAGTTTTCACTGAGTCAGGGCTACAGGGGATGGGAATCAACAATGTGCTAATTCGGATTGTGAAAATCTAAACTTGGGTCGAACAATACATAAAAAAGAAGACTGACATTTAATCACGCCAGCAGAAACTAGGGCAGGAGGAAGAAAGGAAGGAAGAGACAAAGAAAGGCAGGAAGGAACAAAACAGGAACACTAGAAGGAAGGAAAGGACGGAAGGAAGTAAGCAAAGAAGCAAGAAAGGAAAGAAGATAGGAAGGAAGCAAGGAAGGAAGGAAGCAAGGAAGGAAGGAAAAGGAAGAAACGAGGAAGACAAGAAGGAAGAACAGGAGGAAGGAAGGAAGCAAAGCAGGACGGAGGAAGGAATAACGAAAGGAAGGAAAAAGGATGAAACAGGTAAGAAAAGAAGTGCGCCCCCTGCGAGGGTGTGGGGTAGTTTGGGGTTTTGAGGATTTAGGGTTTAGGGTTACGCGCGACCGGAGCGTGAGGTTAACCGGTTTAGGGTTACGGTTTAGGACCATGTAGTTGTAGGAATAGTGATAGTTAGTATTTATTGGTACTCTCATGAGTATTACAGGGTCTAAGGTTTAGGGTCACTCGCGCCCGGCGCGTGCAGGTTGCCGGTTTTGGGTGAGAGTTTAAGGCTTCGTAGTTAGTAGTTTAAATAAGTAGTATTAGCATTCGCAGTGAAGTGTTTAGTGTTTTTAGGGTTTCAGTCGTTGGAGTTTTGAGGTTTAGGGTTTAGGGTTTTTAGGGTTTAAGGTTTGTGGTTTTACTGGGGTTGGGGTTTAGGGTTAGAGGTTGGGTTCGCGGTTTTTGCAAGGCTTAGGGTTTAGGGTTTAGGCTGTTGGGCTGGGTTTTCAAGGTTTACAGGGTTTGGGGTTTTACGGTTTAGGGTTTAGGGTTTTGTGGTTGAGGGTTTATGGGTTACGCGCCGCCCGGCGCATGCGGTTTTCGGGTTTAGGGTCTGTAATTCGTTGTTCGTGCTCGGAGTATTACTATTGTAGGGCCTGGCGGCACGGGCCGGCATGGCCGGCAGGAGGCGAACTCGAAGCCTTAGGCCTTAGCCATGCCTGTTCCGCACGCACGCGTGCTTGCGAGCGCCGTACGCAAGCATCAGCAGCTCATTGTCACAGTTGGTGTTGGTGTTTCCTTTCTCTTGCCTCGCGGCATCGCGGACTTTGAAACCGCTTAGCGGCGACCCCAAACCCACGTGCCGAAGCCGGTTGGAGCTTCTTTTCTCCTTTGCGGAGTCTTTCATGCTGTACCGCCCTGAAGATTGCGCAAGTTCGTTTCACGACAAAATCCCAGAGACGCTCCAGGCCTCCCATCTGTGCCCGAAGGGGTGCCCTCGATGCCGGAAACATGGGGTCCGATGATGCTCAGGGATGCGGGGTCGGCGACACTGGCGTCACCCCGGAAAGCTAAAGCTTTAGGCTAGCGTGCTCCCACGCTGGACCACGACGGCCATGCCGGATTAGTACTATAAGATCTAGGGCCATCTAGGGTCTTCAGGGTTTAGTGTTTGGATTTTTTCGGTTGAGGGTTTAGGCTGTTGGGTTTTTACGGTTTAGGGTTTAGGGGTTGAGGGTTGTTAAGGTTTAGGGTTTGGGTTTTTACGGTTCAGGGTTGAAATTCCAGGCTGTTGAGTTTTGCGGTTTAGGGTTGAGGGGTTATGCGCCCCCCCCTTCTGTTTGTGGGTTGAGGGTTAAGGTTTAGGGTTTGTAATTAGTGGTTGGTATTTTTGGGTTTAGGTGCGTGCTCGGAGTACTGTAGGGTCCGGGGCTAGGGTCTTTAGGGCGGGGGTTTGGGTTTTACGGTTTAGGGATTAGGGTTGAGGTTGTTGGGGTTTTACGGTTTACCGCCTGGGTGGGGGGGTCACTCGGTGGGTGGATGGCTGGGTGACCCCGGCATGTGCTCGGCGAGCTAGGGTTTGGCGTTTACGATTAGGAGTTTAGGGTTTAGGCTGTTGGGGTTTGACGGTTTAGGGTTTCAGGGTTACGCCAGCTACGCGCCGCCCGGTGCATGCGGTTTGCGGGTTTAGGGCTAGGGTTTAGCGTCTGTTGTTAGTGTGTATCAGTATTGGTATTATGGAGTTTAGCGTTTTAGGGTTCAGGGTTTCGCATTCCATTGCTTAGGGTTTAACGTTTGGGGTTTCGGCGTTGGGGCTTTTGGGTTTAGGGTTGCGTGCGCCCAGAGTAATAATACTAGTTTAGTGGTTTTAGGATGTTTTAGGGCTTTATACTTTATGTTTTAGGCTGTTGGGGTTTTGCGGTTTTGGGTTTGGGGTTACGCGCCCTGCGTGGGTGGGTCGCTGGGTGGTTGGGTAGCTGGGTGGCCAGTTCTGTTGGGGTTGGGGAGGGGGGGGTAGTCTTAGCAATCGTGGTAATCCTGATGTTTGCCTGCTGCAAAGGAGGGAGGCAGGCAATTGAGGCAAGGGGCGCAAGTGGTGCAAGTGGTGCAGGATTGCAGGATTATAAGCTCTCGTTTGCCGGCACTAGTAGTGGTGTGTTTGCAAGTGGGGGCCCCAACCTCCTGGCGTTCAAAAACATCTCGCAGGCAAGAAGAACTGCGTAAAGCACAGAACTGCTGTGGAATTTGTCACAATCCATCACAGGTACTTTGATGCAATTGTTTGGAACTTTAGCCGTGCAAGACTGTTTTCAGGACCATCGTGCCATCAACGGGAGAACCTGTTTGAACGGTAATCCATCATGCAGGCCTCATGTTCGCAAATGGGCGGGACTGCGATCCGTACCCCCCCCACCTCGCCTTTGTTAAGCTGTGCAAGCTTGTGTTAGGGAACATCGTGCCATATCGTGCCATTAGGATCATTAGGATCCTTTCAGAACCCACCATACAGGCCTTGTGTTTGCAAATGCTGGGGGGGCTGTGCCCCCCACCAACCCCTGCTTTTTGAGCTGCGCAAGCCTGCTTTCCAGGGCATCGTGTCGCGCATAAACTCTTCCAGAGCTTTCAGAATCCATCAGCAAAACGTTGCAAATGAGGAGGCAGTGCTGCGCCGCCCAACCCCACACTGCTTTTTTAAGCCGTGCAAGCTCGACTAGTTGTACTACGACAACTACTTCTGCTTCTACTACTACTGCTACTACTACGACGACGACGACTACTACTACTAGTCCTGCTACTACTACTACTACTGCTACTACTACTACTACTACTACTACTGCTACTGCTGTCCGAATTCCCGAGTTGCGGCGGAGGGAAGGCTCACTATTGACGATTGCTATTACGATTACTACTACTGTTACTATTACTTTTAACTATTACTATGACTATCACTACGACTATGACTATTACTGTTACTGTTGTTATTACTATTGGTATCACTAATACTCCTATTACTATTATCATTACTAGTACCATTACCATGACCATGACCATTACCAGTACTATTAACATTCGTGTTACTATTGCTATTGCCATTACTATTACAATTCTCATTATTACTATGAAAAACTATGCTTACTACTACTACTACTACTACTACTACTACTACTACTACTACTACTACTACTACTACTACTACTCCTGCTGCTGCTACTACTACTACTACTACTACTACTACTACTACTACTACTACTTTCGAGCCTGGCGATGTTTTGGCAACTTCGGATGCGAAAGCATCGCCAGGCTGCAGTTTCCCCAAAATTTGTGAGGCTGGAAGTGCGAAGACATCGCCAGGCTCCAACTTCCTCAAAATTCCTAGAATCTCAACAGCTATGGGGGATTTTGATGAAATTCGAGCCTGGCGATGTTTTGGCACTTCCAGCTTCACAACTTTTGGGGAAATTCGAGCCTGGCGATGTTTTGGCAACCTCGGATGCGAAAACACTGCCAGGCTCGAATTTCCCAAGATTCCTGAGACCTGAAATGCAAAAGTACTAGAACAACAGCTGTACCATGTACTCATACGTGAGCCTTAATTTGCTTCAGTTCCCAACTGTGCCCTTGCTTCTTTCATCGAACAAGGTCATAGCTGTTGTTAAGATCACCTTTGCTCAATAAAAGAGACAGAAGAACAGCTGTACTTTATAATTTTGAAACCCACCTGTGTTTGTGGTTGTGGATGCTTTAGAACATTTACATGTTCGATGAACTTTACATCATGTTTAGACACTTTCGAGTTCTCGTTTCTGCATCGAGGTAAGATCTTGTTAACCGTTTTGACCAAAGAAGAAGTCTGTCTCGTATTTTGTATCATTTCACAAACCAAAAAAGCTGATAAGCTCCGATATTTCATTTGATTACATATAAAGTGAGTTCCCCTATAGTACTGTTTTGCCTTATTACTTTTCGGGTTCCCCTTATTCTAGCTGAATACCAGAAAAAAGGTACCATTCAGGCGACACTAGGGAACCTGGTAAATTTAAATGAGCTTTCAATTGCTTGGATTACTGACGGTGCTAACTGTTCTCTCATGGAGCAAAATCATAACCAAGTCAAGGTCAGCCTTGCTCAAGAGGTAAGTCAAGAGTTTTATTGTCTTCTGTAACGCATAATGAGAAAAGATGTGTTTCCACCATTTCTCGGAGGCTACGAGGAGAGGTCTGGAGCTGTTTCATGCTGTATTCAAACATGGCAGGAGCCATATCACTTGTGCGAGTAGCGCGGTCAAACGGAGCTCGATTATGTGTTCTGAGCCAGGATCGTCTTGCATCCTTTAAAACCAGCACATGTGTTGAGAGGAACAACGCATACTTTCCAGATACATGCTTGTCTTAATTCCCAGGACGTATACAGCGTAAGAAGCTCGACATACTTGACTTGTGACCGAAGGTATTTGCAGTTTGGTGGAGGGAGACCATTTCTTTCCCTAAACACTCAGATTTAACAAGTGGTATTGGTAGATTGTAAGAGCTCGTTGAGTTCCAGCCACTGAGTTCCAGCACTGATAAAGGGCTAAGGCGGCTTATTGTGTTGCTTGTGATGAAACCTTGTTAGAAAAAACGCCACTTGAGAATGAACAGCCGAGCTTCCCTTGTCTTTTCGAACTTTGAAGATCTGAAGTTGTCCTAAGTTCCCCTGAAGCATGAAGATGCATGGAGGTTCTAGGCTTTATGATTTGTGTTATGGATAGATAGGCAACACCTCTGTTTAGTGTTGTTGCTAGTAAGCCGACCATACCACTGGCATGTTTGTTTTCATTGAAGGAGCTGTCCTTACCATTTATGGTATGAAGAGAAGAGAAGCTATGACTGTTCAAACTGTGTAGATCGACAAACTCAGAATCCAGAACCAGAATCTGGTTTCGGTTTCGGCTTGTTTACGTATGATATGAAAGGAATAAAAAAGTCGGGTAGACATGTACATGAAGTGCAGAAAACACCGTAGATACGGATAGGTTCTGACTATAAGAGTAAGCAGCTTGTGACATAAGATTGCACAGGACTACTTGACAAGAAGACTCGCCTGGATCATGCGGGGTGTGCGACCTACATTGACCTACTACTACGATTCCTATCGCTATCACTATCACTATCACTATCACTATCACTATCACTATCCCTATCACTATCACTATTACTACTACTATTACTATTACTATTACTTTTGCTATTACTACTGCTACTGCTACTGCTACTGCTACTGCTACTGCTACTGCTACTGCTACTGCTACTGCTACTGCTACTGCTGCTGCTACTGCTACTGCTACTGCTACTGCTACTGCTACTGCTACTGCTACTGCTACTGCTATCGCTACTGCTACTGCTACTGCCACTGCCACTGCCACTGCTACTGCTACTGCTACTGCTACTGCTACTGCTACTGCTACTGCTGCTGCTACTACTACTACTACTACTCCTGCTGCTGCTGCTACTACGACTACTGCTGCTACTGTTGCTGCTACTACGGCTACTACGGCTACTACTACTACTACTACTACTACTACTACTACTGCTACTACTAGCAGTACTGATCAAGTTTAAATTCTTTTTGGGCCAAGTTTGTGTCTTGATTCGAAAAGGTATTGCTTACTTTCTTGATACTGCTTTAACTTATTCTTTTGATCCTCGTGGCTTATGGCTTAACTTTTTGATCCCAAGTCAATTTTTATCCGCCACCCAAAGGCTGCGACGGGTGATGTTCTTGGTTCTTCTACACGATGCCCTGTCGCTGTACACGCTCATGTAGTCCAATTTGTGTCGGGGTCCTCTCCGCCGTCGGCTCCGTCTTGCTCCAGGATCTCCACCATCTTCTTTGCTGCCCCTCGTAGACTCCTTCCAGACACCCTGTCCAGTAGAGCGAAACAGGAGGTGCTAGAGTCGAAAAGGCGATTCTAATGCGTCCTCTCCAAGAGGATCTAACAGTCAAAGAAGACGTTCAGCTTAGGGTCTGCTCTGCTGGGAGTTTCGAACTAGCCTGAGGCTGAAGGCCACCATCAATCAAGGCAGCAAGAATCCCGCGCAGCAGCCCTAGACGTGTGCACTGTGATTCTGTCTCGGCGGATGGCACCAAAGGAAAGAGCCTGAATTGACACCAGCCCGCCTCGTTCTGCCCTCAGTGTCTGCACTGTTTCGCTACTAGCTGATCTAGGCTACAGTTCGAAAGGGCTACCATAGCGAGGTACAAAGATGTCAGGCATGTGGTATTCTAGAGCGAACCCTGAAGTGGACGCTGCTTGTAGCTCAAGCAGTGCATTGTCGACTCGAGTCGTTGTTCGGGACATTTCGGGACAGAAGCTCTGTTGCATAAAGTGTTGGGAAAGGACACCGCCCTTGAGTCAGTAATCCCAAGAATCACTACTGAATCCAATTGCTCGGCGTCGCCTCGCATCTTGCAGTTTCTGCAATGCCCTCCTGCTTTCTTTGCTGCGGCTGAACTGCAAATGTGAAGAGCCTCGATTCGAGCTGTCGTTGGTACGGCAAGTAGGATTGGACTGCGACTTTGGACTGTGGCGGTTGTTTCCATGGTGATGCAGCGATGCTGGTGCTTCCGTCCTGCAAATCTAATATTGTCCCAGGCGCAGTTTCTGCAAGCCTTGCGGCCCATGGGTGGTGCCCGGTCCTCGGTCCTTGAACGTTTTCACTTCCTCGGAACAGATGAAACAGTGACTCCTTCAACATGACTGGGTTGAGGGCGCCAGTTTCTTCCGGTAAGGTCACTGGCTTCCTGACGGCCTTCCGCGGCCTGGATTTTGCCACCGCAGCAATCCAGGTGTCGTGCCGTCTTGGAATGTTGATTGCCCTTTTGGAGCGCCTCATTTCGGCTTTGGTTTTCGACTTCTCCCTGTTCGTTTGACACATACCGCTCAGATGTTGCTCCGCGCTTGACTTGAGGCTAGGATCCTGCACGACTCTTGTGCCCGAGCCTTTCAAATCTGCTGCAGAATGGTCTGGTGATAGTGACCCGGAAGCTACTCTGCCTGCTGAGATTCACGCACAGGTGCGCAGTTCAGAGACCACACGGCGATTGTCCGGCATTTACCGGCTATTGCACTACAACCCTGCCATCAGCTCAGCTTTAGTTCGCCCCCGCCCCCCCCCTGACGCCGAGACTCAGTGATGTGTCGAGGCCCACCTTCGTGGCTTGGAGCACTTCCTGCGTGGCTTCGCTGGGCCTGTTCTTGCCGAGGAGTGCAGAACACGAGAACAGCTGCGGGCTTCGAGCAGCTGCGAGTCCCCAGCTTGCGTTTCGGAGAGGCTCAAGCGCAGGGCGGCTCCGCACAGGCGCGGGCACCTTCGCCAGCCTTGACCCTTCGATCCGTGCCTGAGTGGCGTGGAGCGAGGATCGCCTGCGTGCTGCTGAACGCTGGCAGCGATTCTGCCTCAGACTTCTCTGCACCAAGCATATCTACCCGGATGGTTCAGCATCTGCAAAAGGTCTGACCTCATTTCTTGCTATGGCAGCAGGGCGCACTAGTGGAGGCAGGATGTCTCCCGATGCACTTGATTACAAAGTTGCCGCGCTAATTTTGGGAGTGCGTGAGGCACGGAGGAGTCCAGCCAGTCCTGTTCGGGGCCTGAGAGGGCACTGGAGGCCTTCAATCTCGCCATTCTCGCGATGTCCAGCAACTCCCCATCGCACCTGTGCAGGTGTTGCAGTTGGGGCTACAACTGAGTCAAGCGGTCGGGCTCAAGGTAGCAGCACAGGATGGGAAGGCGACGGAGATGTTGTTTCATGGCTCTGGCATAGGCATTTTTGGCGTACAGCGCAAAAGCCAACAGCCCTGCCTAAATGCACCCACCATCTCCCTCGATAGGGGGGACCGGGAAGAATGGCTCTGTGACGTTTCTTACTCCTCACCTGACGGAATCGGACAGGAACCCATCTACATGCGGGCTTCCATCTACGACTCTTCGGGTGTCCTTGCAGAAGTTGACAAGGTCCTATTGCTAGTGCGATAGACTTCAGTCTTGTCTTCGCACCCTGCAAGACATGTGGCACAGGTGCCTCTCGCATCTAACACTGCTGGGCAGACGCTTCTGAGAAGCACGTCCATGACCAATCTCTGACAAAAGAGCATAATTGGTAAGCCGCGAAGGGCGTGGCTGTGGTATCTGCAGTGCGGCCATCTGTGTCAAGAAGTTTATTGTCGCCCGGACGATGCTGAACTACTGGCTCTGGGCGCAGCCGTTGTGATTTCGCAGACAGCATTCTCCCGGTAGATTAAAACTCATTGAGCTCCAGTGTAACAGCATCGGTCATCGATTGGCACTACAGACGTAGTCGGGATTGGACAGATAGGGTAGAGGCGCTGCGTGCCAAACCCCGGCCGCCTTCGTGCTGCATGGCTCCCACAAAAAGTGGGCTGCTGCTGACGTCTGTGTCTGTGGCATGGCCGTGCAGTTTTCTCGGTGTCCCTGGCGTGTTCGCCACGTTCGCGAATGCCACGAGCAGCGCCGCGAGCAGCACTGCTCCCGCATCCGCGAATGCCAGGCCTTGGCCTGGGCCGGGGCCGCCCAGGCCCAGGCCTCGGAAGCCTTGAGGCGTCGCGGGCACCGCGGGCACCAGGGCCCGCAGAACGCAAACGAACGGCTTTGGCAGGCGACTGCCGAGTGCTCTCTGCCATGCGGCCGTGCGTGCTGCCGTGCTGCCGTGTTGTCAGGCCGACGAAGCACAGTTGACTTCATTCGGGAAAGGCTTCCGGGGACGGCTTTCGTCGATACACGGCTGCATCGAGCAATAGTAGCTGCATTGTCGACATGGACATTTTAGTCCTAGAGGGGCGTACATGTTGGTTCGGTAGAGGAGGATCATCGTCATCATCATCATCACCAAAAACCAATAGTCAATAATCAATAGTCAATAACCAATAATCAGTAGTCAATGAGCAGTAGTCACTGGTCAATAATCAATACTCAATACCCAATATCAAGAGCAATAGCAATAAATACTATCACACGAGTTGTGGTTGAAGCTCCCGCGCACAGCGTCAGCAGTGCGGGGAGAAAAGTGCAGAGCACAGTCCAGGCTCAAGTTGACAGCTCGGGTACAGGGTGGTGGTGGGGGAAACTGCGGATGTCCATGACGTAGCTAGTGGAATGTTGAGCTCGTGCTGACATTGCAGCGGCCAGAAGCAGCGATAAGGTCAACAAGACTAAACTGCTGGAAACGGCAGATGTGACATCAAAGTCCCAATCGTTCTGGCGCGCCAGCAGTCGCCAAAACAATCTTAACATGATTCAGCTGCGAACTGTAGCGCTGGGCTGTTCTCTCGCCTGCCCATAAGCCCAGAGTTGTAGAGCGTACATGAATTGGCCGTTGACGATGTGTTCCTGTTCCGAAGCGGCTTGTGTGTCGACGAAACCTGACCGAAGCACTTTACACCAAGAGGACTGCTCGTGACCAGAGGTGTCCGGCAGAAAGACCCACAAGTGGCGAGCCACCGGCAAAAATGGTCCAACCCCCCACATTCTGTCGTTGCCAACTCTGCCACTGGCAGGGGCTCGGGCCAGAGATAAGCACAACAGCAAGAATCACAATAACCCAATAATCGCAAGCAGAGATTGAGAATAGTAATAATCAAGATATACAACTAAAAGTCATAATAGCAATGCTAAGAATAGTGATAACAATAAGAATATTGCTGATAATGATGACACAAGTAAATAGTAGTAAGAAGAAGGGTAGCAATAGACGACTACACTAACAATAATATTAAAAATAGTAGCAATATTACTAGTACTAACTAATAATACTAACGCATATAACCATAGCAATAGACTCGGCTTTTGCCAAGCATCCAATCCGGGGTTGTTTGATTGTTTGGTCGCTTTCGACGACAGGTACGCAGTGGGGGGGATGGGGAGTCAACCTTCCGGGAGCTTGGCTCGGGAACTGTTCGCGGGGGTTGGAAATTTATGGGCACGGGATTGTGGCAATGCAACGCTTACTTGATCGTTCTCGCACGTGTATGCGGTGTTGTTTTGGGGATCCCGAGTTGACCTTGTTTGGACGTGATCTTTACTGCGCGGCTTCTTCATATCTTGCGGCTTTCTAGCTTGGCTCTGGCTGTGTTGCGTAAGTTCACGACTTGCGAGTTCGCCAGGGATAGCCTTTCCCCCCTGCTGGTGACCGGCTGGTCGTAGAAGCTTCTCACGTTGTGCTGGGCACGGGAACCCCATAATCACAGAGGTGCCGCCAGAGCCAGTGGCCAGTGTTTGCAGCCGTGCTCTCACGGTAGCAGAAGCAACCTTGGTATCTTGGCACCAGAGGCTTCGATGGCGGCCGTGTCCAGGAAGGTCGCGTCGCTGCAGCTTTTCGGTGGTGCTTTCAGCCCGCTGCTTTACGCCACCTTGACAGGAAAGCAAATCCGGGTTTCTTCATGCAGGGTTGCCTTGTCAATTGCACTTGCGGTTGCACTTTCTCCGGCCTTCGGCAGGACTACTGCTGGGAAACACTGTTCTCGCCAAGGGCAACTCTTTGACTCGAGAGGTGCGGCCGATGCTGAAACCAGGCCGGGTTTTTCCCTCCTGCAGCCTACCCACTCAATTAAGCTCAGCTGCATCATGCTGCATCCAACCCAACGAACTCAACGGTGGGGTCGTCCTCATGACTGTAAGCGTTCTAAGTGTGAGCTTGGATACGTCGCGAGAGATAAAACTGATCACAAGCAACAGAGCTCAAACATGGCATCAGTGGTTCTGCCTGTCCGGAAGTAGACCACGAAAGCGTACTCTATGAAGGCCAGTTGTCAGTATGGTAGAATATGGTAAAATGCGTTAGATCCTGAGAAGACCCTGACCGGCTCCAGCACGAGCCTTGTACAGAAGTGAGACGGATGCTTGAGGCGTGGCCTTTGCCAAAGCTCGATTGCTACGCCTTGGGATCATTTTGAACCTGCACTGCAAGCAGAATCAAGCAGAGCAATTGTACGCTCTTCTGTATGTCCAAGCACATCCCGATCTGAGGTACGGTTTCAACGTGTCGGTGCAGCAGATCTTGACCATGGGTCCTGGGAGTTTTTGCTCAGCCCTGGCTATGGCGTTCTCTACGCTTGCGGGTGTCTTAAGCGGTTGAAAGGTTAGAGCGCGTTACTTCGGGAGTTTACTCACGGCGGGAGTCGACTCAGGCCGTGGGCGTGATCGCGGGCGAAGTGCTGCGGGTGGACAGATCTGTTTCTTTGCTTGTGGCCACGGGTGCATCGATTTGTGGCGTTTCGGCGGTCATGGCAGCAGCGCCAGTCGTTGAGAAGGAGGGGGCATCCGGCTCAAAAGTCTCAGTTGCTTTGGCAACTGTTATGGTATTTGGGATCACCTCTATGTTCCTGTATCCGATCATGTGGCCGATACTTCCCGGACCATTGTCTGCAAAGGCCATGGGAATTTACACAGGCCGGAGTGAGCTTCCTCATGCTCCCGGATTCTCGTCACAACATTGTTGGTAGGTGCCACCGTCTACGAGGTCGCCGGCGTTGTGGCCGCTGGCCATGCGATGTCGCCCAGTGTGGCCTCTGCGGCCCTGCTGACCAAATTGGCCCCTTGAATCGATCATAGCTCTGCAAATGCTTTATCTCTCCTTCATTCCGCACAACTTGCAACATCCTCAATCCCAGGTGCGGGTGCTGCTGTTGGCCCCCTACCTCTTCATCGTCAGCAGGACCGACGTAGTCAAGGAATTCTTCATGCTTGTTGTCGGAGCATCACGGGCGATTGTCTAAATGCTTCATGTGAGCGCGGTGATTCAGGCTGGCTGAAGGTGGTTCCGCGAGTATTCAAACTCCTTGGTTCGCGTTCGCCTTCTTTGGCGTGTGTGCGTTCCGGCAGATCCGGGGAAGCATCAAACTTTTAGGCGAAAGTCTGCATAAGTCTGCAAATGTGCTCAGGTGATGTCTTCGTATCTGCCTTTGCCTCCTGAACTTGCCGTGAAAGCGACGCAAGTCGGTTCCTGGTGCACTGCGCTGGCCATGGCAGCCTGGAGAGCAAATCATCCTTCCGCCTTCCGCCTTGCTGGGCCCTTTGTCCCACATCTGTGCCGGTCTCTGCGTCCCTGTCCCTGGGCCCCTGGGCCCCTGGGCCCCTGGGCCCCTGGGCCCTTTGCCTTCCTCTGCCTGTCCGGCTGTCTGTACGTTTGATGCCATCCGATGCCTCCTTAACTGTCCTCTTGCTTCCCATCTCCTTGCCGCTTACTGTCTCTCGTCTTTGTTCTTGCTTTCTTATGCCTGTACAATTGCTGTATGTGTATCGTGTATACTTATATGCGAAGGTTCTTGTTCCCTGCTCTAACTCTGTCTCTCTCTCTTTCTCTCGCTCCTCCCTCCCTCTCTCTCTCTCTCACTCTCTCTCTCTCTCTCTCTCTCACTCTCTCTCTCTCTCTCTCTCTCTCTCTCTCTCTCTCTCTCTCTCTCGCTCTGTTTACCTCGCTCAGCGCTACATGCGCTTCTCCCCGTCCCCAGCTGCGTTTAAGGTCGGACTAGGTTTGGAGAGCGATGCTGCCGCCATCAAGAAGATGGGATGGCGCCCGATGCTGCTGGCGAGTGTTCTTTTCCTGTACTTGGTGCCTGAGCCGCATTAACATCTTGCAGTGTCCGAGCTTGTGCGACCTGCGGCGTCGCGGCCGCATCCTGCCTCCAGCTAGCAACACGCGAAGGCCCAGCATAGCGGCCTTGGGGCAGAATCTTTTTCCAGCATCTAGAGATCTCGACAGTACATTCACGAAGGATTTCAGACCAGTCACTGATGAGCTAAATGGGGCTCTTGGATCCTTAGGGACGCAGTGAAGGTTCAGGTTTGAGGGTTTGGGGAAGCTGCACCTTGCCAGTCTGTCATCATGATAATGTAGTTAGACGTGGCTCCACAGGTATGCGGTGGATTTCTCGCTATCAGCGGAATCCTGCGGTTGCTTCCAGTGTAGCTGCGAGCCAAAGAAGTTCTGCAGCTGCTGGGACTAGATTTAGATGGTTTCTCGTTTCAGCCCGCCCGGGTACCGCGCGACAAGATGGTCACAGCAGACCGACTTGTGCAGGGTGCTCTTGTTCAGATTGTCTTTTATTGGCCATGTTCTCAGGCACGTCTTGCACGTGGTCCTTCCTGCTCAGAATCTAAACTCTTGCAACATGTCCATGGCAATGTTGAAGAACATGACATTTTGTCCGTAACTATGTTCAACACGACAGGCCACGCAGAAGACTGGTGGTGAAGAAACCATAGGAAGATTCTAACTTTCTAACTCCTCAATCATCAGCAGTAGAACAAGCTGCCGCAGCGGCAGCAGGAGGTAGCTCCCACTGCAATCCTCTGCCTGCCATGAATCAAGCAGAGGATAGGCTGCCTGTTTTGACTGTGCTGCAAGCAGTGAATGTCAACCGCAAAACGTTCCAGGATGACACCGAGTTCATGCGCCTGCCTTGAAGACTGCGATTGCCAGCTCAGACTTTGCTGGTGAGCTTCAGTGCTTGTAGCCCGAGGCCATCCCAACGACGGAGGCGAGCGATGAGCTTTCGGCAGCTAACCCACAGTATTTGCTTGAGGTTTTGAACTGAATCATCAAGCTGTCATCTGCACGGCGCTTGTATCTGATCAGGGGCAGGAACGAGCTTCAAGACTCCGGCGAGATCCTCAGCTCCTGCTTCTTGAGCAGTGCCTCTGAGAGTTTGCAACATCGAGGCTTTATGTCAGACAAGTCCTCTTATCGAGGCTGGGTTGCGCACCTTGCGAATCCAATGAGCACTAGTTCTTCATAAAGACACTAGATGCGACAGCACCTGTTGCATCTGAGCATGAACGCCCATCAGTCCCCAGATTCGCGCAATTGCTGCAAGATGGCCACATCAGTGGCATCGCGAGAGGCTTCAACAATGTGCTCCCACCCAACCCAATGATCAATTTACTGCTTCCTGCGGCCTAATTAGGAACATCGTAAAATTTTGAATTTCAGCATCTTAGATGCAGAGGCTTCGCTTGCACTTCACTTTACTTTGAAATCGATCCACGCTATGTGGCAGCTGGCCGCAACTGCAGAGATCGCATGAACTTGGCACAGGAACGTGCGAGAGCAAGCCCATTGACGAAGCTCCCTCTTTTCTCTGGTGATCTATTGCCCCCAGCCTTGTTACCAAATCCTCTCTCAATCAGCTTTCCAACCAATGGTAGGTTGAGTGACACAGCCGAAGACCTACACGAGAGGCAGGTTGGACTAGAAGGGCAGGAGACGGTGGTGGAGCATTTAGGAGCCGATGTGGAGAAGGCGAGTGTATGAGCTCTGTCTGAAGACCGGCCAGTCCGGTGGCATCGATGGCCCTTCTGGGTAAACCTCTGGTACTGCCTGCATAGGCGGACGCTACGCAGGTCGCCGAGTCCACGCATGTCCACGCCCATGACCGCAATCAGTCAGAGACAGAGACGTCTCAACATCTGAGAAGAGCTCAAGACCAAAGTTCCAGCATGTATCCACTTATTCCAATCGCTGTTGCAGAGAAAAAGGGCTTCGAACATCCCAGCCCAAGCCGCAGAAGTAGTGCTGCGATGCCTGTATGCATGCGAAACGGAAGGCGCATCCACTGCTGCCTCGCATCCGGCCGAGATGCCAGCAGCTGAGTTGCGGAGAAGCCTGGTAGAGAATAGATTTGCAAATTAAGTTTGATCCCTCGCGAAGGTCTTCAGGACTGAACCTGTCCTTCGGTTTCACGCTGGGGGCTGATGTCGGTCTTGGTCTTCCCATCAACTAATTTGTCCGTGTTCGTCCGCAAAGGCCCATGCAATTTGAGAAAATTGACCTGAGAGGTTGGAAATTGCGATGTGTGTTTTACCTGCCTGGACATGATTCCTTGGATTGCCGTTCAGGCAACCACAAGCCGGGACCAGGTCGAGAAGGATGGGTGCTGAGCTAGTGGCAAATCGTCGTAACGGTTCCTGAACATGCTTGCAGGTATGGGATTGAGCACCTTGGCTACGACGGAAGATCAGTGATCAGTGTTGGTTCAGCCTAGGATAGAGAGCCTTGAATGCTTCGCAATGGGCGGCTTCAGAAGCGCCTCCTGTCATCCAGTTGTAGAGCGCATGTGCGGCTTTTCAGCTCTCCTGACAGTCAGCCAATGGCTGGGGATCCGGATTGATCTACCTTTCTCTGGCTTTTATGTTGACTGTCACCTTCGGCTTCTTCATCTTTCCTCATCATGTTTCTGCTGCCGAGATATGTTGGGAGGCTTGAGGGGCAGAGCAGAGGGCGACAAGTCCTTTAGTTAGACGCCGCTGACATGATTGACACACGTTGACACGTTGAGGCCAGTGCCCTCTTGCACGGCTATGATCGTGGTTTAGACATGGTCCTGAGATACATTCAAACTAACTTCGTCTCATCCTGACGCTTCTAGTTGAGGCCTCTTTGCAAGTGTTTCATTCTCGATTTGCCGAAGACTTCTGACAGTAAGGTGAGCACGCAATTGAATCCCTTGTTCTTTCGGCTCGCATCTCAGACTTGAGTTTCAAACGGTTCTTTTAGCCGAGTTGTGTGGAGAACTTCGCACGCACATGGATACAGCCACTAATTCGGGAAATCGCCTGGCGCTGATTCGGCACGAGTTGCCTGACTGGCGAAGTGTAGGCTGTGGGCCGTGGGCCAGGAGAACCTGGCTCATGGCCCATGGTGGGAGAGGGGAAGGACAGGCCCTGTGGAATTCCACGGCTCCTGAAGCTCAAACATGCAAGGGACACGAAGGGACACATGTTCAGCAAACGAACTCTATCTTTGGGCAGTGAGGTTCGTGGGCCCAAGCCAAAAAATCCCACGATGCAGAGACAGCGTTCCAGGAGTGGAGGAGACGAAGGCAGGGAGATAAAGAAAGGCAAGCAGAAACATATACAAAGAACAACCTTCCTTCGCCCCATTCGACTGAACTCCTTTATGACATCGGACTGTTCGTGCAAAGGTCGATAACATTACCCATCTTGACTTGCGGGGCAACCGGCTAAACGCCGCGTTTGGCTGGAAACTCATCAAGGCCGGACCAGGAACAACCGTATTCACATCTGACTGGTGCAGTGGAGCAGGCAATGAAGAAGAAGTACCTGAATCTCGAATTCTGCCTCTGCCTCTGCTTCGGTTCTCGCGGGCGCTGCTTGTCCTAAGAGGCACTGTCTTGGCATCGAGGCAACGGCATTCCGCTGCGGGCACTGCGAATGAACTCCATACAGGTCTTGGACCTGCAGAAAGCTCAGCTTGTTCAGCGAGCAAATTGGAGCGCGGAGAGCAAGGAAAATGGATCACTTCAGGTCGCCACGTGCAAGCCATGTCGGAATGCAGCGGCCTCGGCACGAAGAGGAAGCAGCCATGTGGCCATGCCATCCCATGCCATGCCATGCCAGGTGACTTTGAAGCCTCGAGATGTAGCCACTTGCCTTGTCGGAGCCAGGCCATGGACAGAAGACTCAAAGGAGGCTGCTGTGGAGTTTGCCAACAGAGGAATGTCCCCCCGGCTAGATTCCTGCTGATTCGGGACCTGGGAGAGTAAGAGTTGCAGGTATGGCATCGAAGTTGTTGGCGCCATATTCTTGGCGCATTTCTTGCGCCTCAATACTTCGCTGATAAGCTTCAACTTCAGGCGAGGCAGCTTTTAATGTGAGACATCCTTTTCTTTCATGCTCTGTGCCCTCGCAGGTTAAACCATGTGGAAAAGGACGGCGCTAAGGCCCGGTTCGAGCTCCGCATCGCTGTTGCCTTCCCGTTTGGAACTAGCCGGTACCGAGATTCTGTTCTCAGGCTCTCGCGCAGAGCTTGCTTGGCAACGCGCAAACACTGCTACAGACGGCCACGTCGGCAAGTTTCTCTGCCACTCATGCCGATGCTGCTTCTCTTTTGCTTCTTGTTCCTTCTAGCAGACAGGCACAGCACTTTCTGCTCGGCAGGTGAATACGATGGGGCCGACGAAGATGAAGCCGGCCGCTCGAAAGTCGCCCGACGATTCGCTCCTTGCTCGTTGCTCGTATCACTTTGCGAGGCCGGGGATCAACTTCTCCCACTTCAAAACCGGCCAACTGTGCGCTCGGCTAGAATCGCGCAGAGAGCTGCAATAACTCGTTTGCTCCCGCCCCGCATCCTCGCGAGGACGACGGTGGATCTGTCGAAGCGAGGCATGGACGATGATGACTTCGTCTTCCTGGAGGCCGTGTCGTCCGTGTTTGCTCGCAGCTCACATAAAGCTGCTTCTGATGAGCAGGAATGGCTGCGCCGCTACGACTGTGTGTTCGGCCCAACTAACTTTGAAAGTAAGTACGTCTCTGCCGATGATGTAGGCTGGACACACCACAGATCCGATTGCAGAGGTTACCGATCTGAACATTTCCTGGAATTTCATGTCTCGTGATGGCATTCGAAAGCTGACGCGGCACATCAAGGCACCCTTTCGTTTTGCAAGACAACCGGCTAAAGCTCAAGATGGCAGGAAACGAAAGTGTTGACCAAGCTCAACTGCGAGAACCCCAGGTGCAAAAAGCCCGAATCGGAATTCGCGCGACGGAGCGTCAGGTGTGGGCCTTCCTGTCACACAAGAGGTGCCGAGAGTGGTGTCTTGAGATTGCGGATATTTTGAGTCTCGACCAGGGATCTGCTCTGCTAGCACGTGCAGTCATTGAAAATCACACGCTGGTCCAAGTGGCGCAGGGAGCCCAGCTGGGCTCGGCTGTTTGAGCTTGGAAATGCCTGAGAGTCCGCAGCGCAAGGCTCCCGCTTGGACATTGCCACGACACTCCGGAGCGTCAGCAGGCTTTTGGTGCTTCGGGAGAGTCCTCAGAGGAGGCCCCTTTGCAGATTTCACCATCGTGGCAGATGTTGCAACAGCTCGGGGTTGGCCTGGCGAGCCATCCTTCTCTGCTGAGCTTCGCGTGTACCCGCACCCCCAATTTGGAATATGCAGGGGCCTTTGGAACGATGGGGGAGTTCGGTTCGGCTTCGCTGTATGATGCTGTCTTGGTGCAAGTGCAAGGCACCTCTTCGTGATGCCAAAGAGAACAAGGCTGGTTGAGCATGCCATGTCTTGGCGCAGGGCTAAGCGGCCAAAGCAGAAGTGTCTCAGGTCCGGGCCTTCCCTCCAGAGCGCAGCAGTGGATGGCCACGAGCACAGGTTCGGCTGTGAAGTTGCTTTGCGCTTCGCTGTCGCTCCGTTCTGCAACGCAGATGGCCGTGTACATGTGGCTGCTGTCCGCCAGCAAGGCAGAGGTGGACAGGCCGAACAGCACAGACCTGTATTCTTTGTTTGGGCTCTCCCGATCTTCCCGGCTGCTAGGTTGTACAGCACTCCGACCCACAAAGCTTCAAGCATGCTCGGAAACCCCAATAAAGGTTGTTTGTGAGGCAAGTGATACAGGCAGGCCAGCGACCAGACTGAGGGTGGCTTCGTGCTCTGTTGCACCTTCCCGTTTGCGGGGCTCCCACCACTCTTGTCGCTGACTTTGTCCACCCGTGCCGTGTGAGTCTAACCGAAGCTGCTGACATCGCCTTGTCGCGTTCTGCCAACCTCGGTCGGGCACACGGCACAACAACGCTTTGTTCGGGAAGAACCCACGCTCCCAGAGAAGCTTCAGGGCTGGAGTGGGAGAGCGACACACTCAGGAGTAAAATGGAGCAAAGACCGACCACGGCCTTTGGCCGGGATCCAGCCAACAGCTGCATAAATCAAACGGGAACTGCTAGTAGTGGCGCACCAGTCAGGCTGCGGCACGTGAAGTTCTGTTGCGCGCTTGGTGCTCTACGGACCTTCTGCAGTCGGAGCGAGAATGGGCTAAAGAATGGATTGGCCATGAGATCGAGAGACCGGCACCCAGCTGAGCCTGGCATGGAGAGGGTCAGCGGCCTTCCTAGTCCCCGACAGTGTGAGCGAAGGATTTATGAATGTCTTAGCCCAAAGCGAGCGAGCGTCGACTGAAGTTGCGGTAGCAGCAGTTTGTCCTCCGGGACCGAGGAAAGAATTCACAGCTTTGCGGCCCATGTAGGCCGTTGCACCTTCACACGGACGTGGACTAGTCCTTGCCTCGCCTTCAGCTGAGTCTTTCTCAACCATCCAGGACACAGCCAGGACCCACCAAAGGACCAAGTCAGAGCTCCCAGTGATGAGCAGACCTCTGCTTTGGATGCCAGAACATGCCAGAACCAGATGAATCTGCAAGCAATCCACATGAAACATCAGGCTTTGCAGGTTTGAAGGAGCTGTTCTTGCCAAGCCTTTGATGGCCAATTGCTGCATACAGGCAATCAACTTAATTTTTTTGGCAAAGTGATGTTGCGGGCACTTTTGTTGCTCACTTTAGGCAGCGGTTGCATGAATCTCCAGAGCCCGGCACGGCACTGGAAAGTAATTTACAGTAGTTCTAGACCATTTAAATTTTGTGCTCGTGCATGTTCGTGTGTTTTCCACGTGCCATGATGATAGACCATCCAACAGGTTTCACTCACCGGTCTTCGCCAGGTTTACTTTGGGCCCAGGGGCAAAGCCAAAGGTGGAATACCCGAAAGAAGCTTGCCAAGGCCACCGTGCAGCTGGAGGCTTTTGCATCCGCTCCTGATGCAGTTTGCAGAGGTGCAAATCCTGATCTGATTCCGGCAAGCCTTGGCATGCTCCACAGCGCTGGTCACATGCTGCGGCAGGTCCAGCCGCAGCGTATACTGTTTGTCTCGTCCCTGAATGTGACCTTGATGTCAGGTCTCCATTGCACTACCTCTTGGGTATGGCCTGCGGTCGATGGAGCTCCTTCGGGTGCACGTGCTCTGCCTTCTACCGCGAGTCGTGCCCGATGTCCACAGCTTGTGGAGGTGTTAACTGTTTGCACGTCCTTGGCCAACTTGAAAGTCCTGGGTTTCGCTTCAGCAAGACGCTCAGCAGACAGCCGTGTCCGGGTCGAAAGCAAAGTTGGTGTATGAGTCTGTACATTCTGCTAGGCTGTCCTAAAGGACACCCAGTTGCCGCCCGAGTGGACTTCGATTGGCAGCGCGCAGCGGGCCGAGATCAGCATGAGGACTTCAGCCTGAGGGTGCTGTTGACGAAGGCCTCGGTGGTTGTTTGAGGACAGACTGCAGCGAAGGAGGACACAAAGGGCGGCACATCTGCAGTCGGTGCGAAACTTCAAAGCTGCATGCGGAGGATCCATTGGCAAGCGCTTCATGGTCTACTGTCGGTCACATGCTCAGGCCATACACACACGCGCCCAGAGGCCTCAGAATCAAGCAACCTTTGCACCTGCCACTCCTAACCCCGGCCGTGAAGACCAATTACCGAATCCGTGGCGAACTCACAGTACCAAAGCTCGCCCGAAGCGGTCAAAGACGGTGGCTCAGTAAAGGCACTGCATGCAACGGTCTTGGGTCGTAGACCGATCCCAGCATAACCCCAGTAGCTCAGCACGCTGGCTTCACAGTTTTCAGGCTCTCCCCCACCTGGAGCAGTTCAATGACCTGGCGCTGGGTGGACCAAACATGAGAGAGTCGCCATGCTCGGCATGTTTCTGTAGCGCTGCGGCTGCCAATCGACGCATCATGACGCATGGCGGCTGCCAGGCCTGAACTGACCTGCCTACTCTTGATGCAATGCTTGGAAGGCAGTTTTGAGAGGAACAACGTTGTGGTCTCTAGTACGCGTTCCTAGAAAGGTGTGGCCACCGAGCTGACGGATGGTGGTGGAAGTGGAGAGGCTTTGCATGGTTCTCAGCTCGTGCGGATCGGTGCCTCCGTGTTGTGGTGATTTGCAGGCGGGGCGCTGATGGCTACAATTCGGGTTTTAAAGCTCTAAGGCTGAAGGCAAGCCTTCAAGCTGAAGCCGACGTCGATGCTTTCTGTGATGTCCTTCGGATTCTGAGACATGTCCTCAGCATTCCCGTGGAAGGGAAGTGCAAGAATGCGGCATGTGGGTGCTTCAACTTGCAGAACTTGGCCAAGGTCGGACTCCCCTTCTCATCGATCTGAACTTTTCGGACAAGCATGCAGAGACAGCTGCAGCCTTGGTATACCTATTGAAATTTAAGCAATATCTCTATCCTTCTTGCTCGTATGTTTGTAAGCAGGCAAGTTTGCTCAATATCGGCAGACTGCCACCGTCTTCGCGCCTGTGTCGCCATGGAGCTTCCTGTGCTGGGCAGATCTCCTCGCGCAAAGGTGCCTCGGACCACCTTAGGCGCTAGCTTGCAATCTGCATGTGATGTTCCGTTCATGGCGAAGTACTTACCCACTTTCTGCATGGACTCATGCCGTCAACTCTAACTTGAGGTGACATTGTGATGAATCTCTGAATCCGCTCTCGTGAGATCAGGCGACAAGCTGGCACTCCTGGCCTGCAAGGCTCTTTCAGCCGGGTCATCAACATCCAGCTGCTGCTGCTGCTCGTGCACAAGGCCGATGAGCCCCGTTCTCTCCAGACGAGTCAGGTTGCAGGATCCGATAGTCCCAGGAGGAATTCTCAGACTCGCATGTAGAGGGATTTTGAGACAAAGCTTGTCCATGGCGAGATGCATTTGCGGATATCGTGCGTCAAGCGAGCAAGGCGGTGAGCCACGGATTAGACTATCTTCGCAACCGGTTTGGGGTTTAGGATGGATTTAGGGTTTGGGCGGGACTTGCAGGTTCGCACTGAAACCCCGTGGTCTCGCGTTTTCAACATTTGAGGACACCCGATCTCACCACGACCGCCGTACCATCTGCCGTCACTCCGCAACCTTGAAAGCCGATTCCGAAAGCCATGGCCCAACTTCTGTCGCCTTAAACCCCGAGACCCGAGAGTCCAATCCTTGAAGCAAAACGGCGGAACTTTGGCTCTGCGGTTCAGGGTTGAGGTGACTCGGGGGTTACTGCAGTCTGAGCCTGAGTTTTGAGACGAGGCAGCGTTTAATGGAGGCGTAGGTTCGAGGACCAAGGGTTAGGGAATCTTGGATAGGTCGATGGACATGCAACATGTTCATAGCGATTTGCTCATAAAGCACTTCAGTCTTACAAGACTCCGCAGCACATCCACCTAAGTTCGTCCATGTTTGGCTTCCACCCAAATTCCATGTGAAGCGACACTCCGGCTCGAGCCAAGGTGATCCGACATGCCATACAAACTAGCAGTTGTCGGTGCACTGTGAGAACCCACCGTTTTGCTTTTCTTTTGGCTTGTGTGCTAAGTTCCTGCTAGCATCGCAGACCTGTGGTAGATTTGTGGAGATGACACGTCTGCAAGGGATTGGCTTAGTGCAGCACGACCTTCAGGCACTGTGGCAGTCGCAGGGGCAGTGGCATTCACAGCTTTGCGGCAGACGTCTAAGCAGCTACTGAGGCGCTCGCGCTGTAGGGTGAGCGCATTGACGGAACGCGACACATACAAACTGGACACTTGGAGCTGGAGCAAATGAGTCATATTTTTGTCCTGTAAGTCACATGTTCTGATGCCGAACTCACTGTAGCGACCGTAATTTCGATGTAGGTTATGGGCTTCACTCACGCTGCAGGATGGAACCCCAGATGAACTGTTCTATTTGATCCCGCGCATTGGCGTATACCATGTTGATGACGCTTTCCGGGCACAGCTAAGACAGCTGTACAAAGTCCTCATACCTGCCGACGGACAGGTGCTGGACTTGTGCTCTCAGCATGACTCGCACTTGCCCACAGACGTCAACTACACGCTGACAGTGCATGGTATGAACCAGCTGGAGCTGCTTGCAAACACCCGGGCAGCATCCCGATTCACAAGAAATTTCAACAACGATCCAACCCTTTCAGAATTTCAGGACGATACTTTTGACGCCGTCCTCATGGCAGTCTCGATCCAATACATGCAGAACCCTGTGCAGCTTATATCCGAAGTACGAAGAGTGCTCCGTCCTGGTGGAACCTTCATTGTCAGCTTCTCGAACCGGATGTTTTTTACAAAGGCAGTCGAAGTCTGGCGCTCTCAAACGACCATGCGTGGCCTTGCTGGCATTGTGACGGGTTACTTCAGTGAGGCAGGCTTCACGGATGTCCGCGTTGCGAACCGGGTGCGTGCTGTTGAGGATACCGACTGGCTTCGTGTCGGGCTCAGTCGTCTCGTGCAGGTCTTCTTAATCCATTTCGCACGCCAGCCCAGTTATGTAAAGCACCCTTTAATCCAAGAGGCATATTATTAATTGTCAGCCCGCAGGTGGAAACGTGTGGAACCATCGTCCTACAGGCCAGAAGCTACAGCAGAGTAGCACTTAGGAAGCCTGCGGAGGAACACCTCACCTTCACTCTGCAGCTCGAGCAACTCACGGCTTTGAAGAACTTATGGAACTAATGCACAGTGCTGGGACTTGTTCATGAAGAATTCTCAGAAGACTCAGGGCTGGAATATCTCATTTGTCGAACAGCAGAAGTTCTCTGTTGGGCCACGTTCTGACATGTTTGGCGCATTTCGTGTTTGGCATATAATATAATTACTTGAAGTTCGGTGGTTCAATTGTTGAACTGCGCCATTCCTTACTTTAGCTGACACCGGTGGATGATGCAGATCTCACATCCGGGTCAAATCAAGCTGGTCATGCGCAGCCGGATCCCGAACCGTTACTGTGCGGAGCTTGTTCGTATCACTACCAAGACTAGTCTCTCATAAGTCCCACAAGTCTACAATCTGATGTTTAGTCGCGCGCACGCACACACACACACACACACTCGTGCAATCCTCCCTCTGGACTGATGGTAATTGTCGGAACTCAGTCTTTCAACATAGAGGTAAAGGATTTTAAGCCACTAGGCAGTAACATCAAACACATTTACATTTATTGGGGTTCTAGGCTTAGCCCCGGGCCATCACACTTGCAGAAACAATTGCAGGTACACCAAGCTGATCAGGCTTGGCTTCCCTCTCTGATGCATAGCTTCGTTGGGTACGGTAGCATCAGAGAGCCGTACCCCCTTGCAAAAATAATGCATGTCAGCGAACCTTGGCAAACAGGTGTTCCACACACACACACCCCGCCAAGCGGGGTAGCCTTTAATGGCATCAAATTATTGACAGACAGCAATGCTCATTTTACACTAACGGCCTCTCCATGTTGTATGGCACAGAACAATGGTGGTTGCGAGTCCCATCAATGGGTACGCACCCTTACATACTGTTAAAGAACATGGCCAGCATCGAATTAATCATGCAAAAATGGCTTTCACGGAGAAGTGCTCCTCTTTCTTTTCCGACGAGACTCAGAGCAATCAGTGCGATTGAAGGGAGCATGGGTAGTCTCAGGCAGGTGTGAGCTTGAGCTCCACATACTATCCGCAGTAAGGCGAGTTTGGATCCACTGCTGTGTGGCAGGGAACCACGTTTTGCACCAACGGTCTTGACCATCAGCTGCCAGTAGAAACGCCACGAAATCTGCGGAGACCGAGATCTGCTCCGTTCCGACATGATGGACTCACTAAGCTCCACTGAAAGCCGCAAACTAAAGAAACACTTCAGCAACATTCAAAGCACCAAAAGCAAAGGGCAATTGGAGACTGCGATGCTGTTTTGGCTTAGCCTCGCATCTGCTCAGAACCGGCTTCACTGTTTGGTGGGCCCGAACTCATCCTGGATGAGTTTGACAGGGCACAGATGCTTCAGAACATAGTGGCAGGAGCACCTGTAGCCACTGCGAGCCTGCATTTTAGCAGCTGCTTTGCCACGAAACTGGTAGGGTTGTGGCACATCGGCAGGCGGCTTGGCAAACCCCGGTAATGGGTATGTAACTTCCAAAATGGGATCAAAGAAATTCGGAGCATCTGAAGCTGTTGGTTGAATCTCAGTAGAAGTTTTAGAAGTCTTCTTGGACTTCTTTTTCTTTTTCTTCTTCTGCTTTGTACCATCACCGTCCTTAGGACGTTTCTTGCTCCTTTTGGAAACTGGCTCAGATGTCACATCAAAAGCAGAATGCCACGAAGAAGTCGACGAAACAGGTGAAGGATCACGAGGGCCAATGGGTTGGTCCATGGCCACCGCAAAAGAAAGGCATCACAAGAGCCAACAACTTCTACAGCAAAAGACTTATCCTGACATAGCTTTGCATGTGCAGGCTGTTGCGGCAATCACAAAGGCACATAAGCACGTTCCGAAATCTTTTCCTGCTGTACGAATTAAATCAGCTTGCAGCTGCAAAAGCAGCGGCTGCTGCCATGAGGTTTTCTTCCTCAGGTTCCTCTACATCTGGCAGCTCTATCTTAGGGGTTGCAGGGTTACCCCATGGGCCCCAGCTGTCGTCAGGAGGGCCATCTGCCAGAGCCAAAGTAGGCTCGTTGCCGACAGCTCGGAGCCTAGTTCTACGGCGTTGTCGGCTCTCTTGCTGAGGATAGTCAGCTTTGTTTCGTTCTGAAAGAACAAAGACAAAATCAATGCGAGCCGCCGCGAACCTAATTGCCAACCTTCTGTCCGAAGAGCAGCTGCGGACCAAGGCATGAAACTTCGCCAGATTGTTCTCATATCTGGTGCATGCATTCTTGCCCTTGACATGGGCGCTCGGCAATAAGCCTGCAAAAACCACTCCAGAACAGTTCATGGTTGAGTGGTAACACTTGCAGGCGAGCTGTACAACTCCTGCACCCCAATTGGGGTTTGTTGTACTTCTGCCGTAGAAGGAAAACGTATCCTCTTGAGGTTCAAGACCGGCTACACTATGATCCGTATGTAGCCAAAATTCCTGTGACCCCTTCTCTGGTAGTGGCGTGTGCCCAGAGATGCCAGTTTTGCTGGGCCAGGGGTGGGCCTGGGAAGCCTGTACATCTGAAACGGTAGCCAACTACGTTTTCTTCTATATCATGAAACAGAGAGGCACCTTCTTCGAAGTGCCTCTCATAATGAAGTCTGGACTGCAAAATGCAGTCCACGAAGCCGAAGAATTCCTCCCGGCCTATGGTGTTCGGTGGCACCGGCTCTGGAAACAAGCTGAGCAAAAACCGAGCACATCTTTGTCTCTCAGGGTCTTTGAGGGACGCAAAAGGGCGTTGGTACTTGCGAACAAGTGCCGCCCTGGCTGCATTGCTTCGCAGTGCTTGCCACGGTGCCATGACCCACTGATCCGGAAACGGCGACGTCAGAAGTTGCTGACGATAAAAGAGGTACTGGCTCAGGGTGGTCATCCCTTCCGGAATGTGATCCACTGCCGAAAACCTTGACAGCTGGATTTCCAGCTGATCCTCCACATCGTTGATATTGGCAGACATAAGGCCACGAAAAAATTGATCATCAATTTGTTGTTGGCTCTGCGATGGAGCCAACTGATTGGAGGCCGATGACCCTGTCTTGGCCGGCTTTGCCGTTTTGCCGGGACCTGGGAGATCCGCTGCTGGGGCTCTTGCCTGCGGCACACCCGGTTCTGGTGCCTTGTTGGACTTTGCCAGCCTCGGCAGTGTAAGAGGCACAGCTGGCGCCGCCTTAAATCTGGTGCTCCAGGAGGTGGAGAAGAAGGAGGTGGCAGTGGCGGCGGTGGTGGAAACCAGTATGCAGAAACATTCCCAGGGGAGCATGATGCGGAGCCGGTGGTGCTGAAGGTGGCGGCAGAACTGGCCTTGGTGGGGGAACCCAGGGCTCTGGTGCTCGCCAATTGCCCGGTGGATACATTGGCTCCTCCCTTCTTGGTCTGTCCCGAATGGGTGTTCGGCTTCGCCGATGTCTCCTTGATCCCCCCCGGGATCTCTCATCACGAAAACGGGAGGGTGATCGAGAGCTGTATCGACCGGGTCGCTGGTCTGGGCCTTGGATGAGGATGGGGCTCTTCCGCGGGAGCCGGCAGTGATAACACAGGTGCCGAAGGGCTTGATCCTTTGGATCCTCCCTTGCTCAATGTTTCACCACAGAAGAATTGAAACACATAGGAAGCCATGGCTGAGGCACAAAGGATGCCAACTATTGAAGCTGCCACGGGCCAAGCTCTCGGTGGCAGGGACTGGTTAGAATGCGAAAAGTGCACTGAAACTTCACAGTAAGCAAAAAAGTCTTAATCTTGAAGCTTTCAGAGCAACATCTCGGCAGGGAATCCCCTAGCTATATACAGATTGCGGAGTTCCTGCAGTTGATGTTTCCGATTACTTGGAGGCCAGGAATACTGTACAATCAAGGCTTTCCGAGATAAGTAGCCTGAAACTCGAATGGACCAACTCCCTGCTGATCGTGGATTCCTGATAGACCAGGCTTTGTCTGGTTGCAGGTAGGTCACAGTCCTGTTGGCCATGTTGAGCCGGACGCCCAGAAATTGATGATTCGAAACTTCTTCCAGCTGGATGGTCCCTCCATAGAAAGAGAGGTGTTGAAAATCTTTCATGCATTGATGCGACAGAAAAGTCTCGTCGCATACAACCAATCGATTGTCAACATACCTACAAACAAACAGTTCCGACGCTTGGTTGTCGAAAAACCTAGCTGAACTCAGGAACTGATGCCATTCTCTTTGCCAACAGGATTTTCTTTGAATCACTGGGAGGCTGCTGAGTACCGGGCTGATTTGATTGCCTACACACGTGCCCCGGTGTTGCCTGAACAACAGGCCAAAGGTAGTGAACACTCCTGCTTCAAAGGAAGTCTGTACAAAAGCAGTCAAGTCAGAGACATGAAGAAATCGTATATGTTTGGCGCCCTTTGCCAGGGGTTTGCCTGGCCAAGCAGACTCACAGTTGGGCTGCTTTTTCAGGGATACCGTAATATGTGGAGGGTATTCCTGGTCCGTATAAAGCTGTACAAGCATTGACAAGGAATCCAAGATTTGCTGTCTGGGCACAGAGTTGAAAAATCCCACTAGATCGTCGTTGACCTCAGCAAGATGCACCGCTGGAGGGGTGCGGCGGAGAAACTGATGCAGTCTCTTCCAAAGTTGAGGGGTGGTGGCTAGGCCCATGGCCTCAGGCCATACCAAGCGGACCATCAAAAGAATTGCTTGCGCAGCTGCAACCAACAGCTTCTTGATGCAGCTGTTAGAGTACGATATTATCGTCCTCCCCTTCAAAAATTCTTTCTTTCTTTTGAGAAACACGAACCCTACCGGTAGGGTGCCCGAAGCATTGATTCCCAGCGATATCGTCTCTTCAATGTGCCGGGAATCTGTTGGAAAACTTGTTGGTTCCAGAGTTCTTTTGAACCTTCCACAGGTTCAAACACATCCGGATCCTGCCAGCTCTTCATGGCAGCTTGAAGGTAGAACTTCGGACAGAAGACTATAAGATGATTCGGTTCATGGTCTTCACAATGCACAATAAAAATGTCGATGCAATTACTTGCGAGCAGCGGACACATCCTTCCACGTGAGCCGGCTTTCTTGGCTCAGGTGATCCAGATGCTTGCTCCATTGCTGCTCGAGAAACTGCTGAAAAGTTTGGTCTACACCCTTGGGAAGACAATGTTTGCGCCTCCAAGATGCAAACATACGGGTGTTGTGGTTGAAAAACTCTCGTTTAGACGGAAAAAACGCGGAGGATGCACTGCAAATCCCTAATTTTTCAAAGGAGTGGTGCAAGCTACCCAACTGCTCAATGCCTGCTACAACGTGGCCCCTGGTGAGGCACTGTTCTGGCAGTTGTTTTGTGTAATAACTGCAAGGACACGGTGCATCAGCAACACAGTGAGTCTGCAACCACTGATCCCAGTCTTTGAAATTGTGCAGAAAGTCTTTGAGAGACTGATGGGGTTGCTCCCTGACTTTGCACACCGGCAAATGAAAAGGTATAAGAATCGGCTTGTGTGTCAACACAAGCTTGCGGATCCATCTAGAGACATCTGACCCGAAGCTTGAGGATGCAGTGAATTTCAACTGCAAGCCTAAAGCAGCCGTGGGCCATGACATATTGCGATACTGACAAACACTTCGGAGTACTTTCCTGGCTTTGCTTTTGCCAGGCTCTTCCAAACAATTGCTCAACCGAATCAGAGAGTAAATCTCATCAGGAAGGTATCGGTCGCTTCACAGCTTTCTTGCCTCTTCAAAGGGGGCACGGCTGAAGCATGTAAGATTGAACAATATCTCCCATGCCGACCTTCTTTTTAGCTGAAAAGGAACGGGCTGGAGTTGTCTGTGGAGTTTCTTTCTCGGTTTTCTCCACAGTCTTAGCCCAAACCTAGAGGACACACTGTGTCGGACTCTCTTGTTAGGTCTAAAGCCCAATGCACTCCTCTTCAAAAAGGAGGTAATGTATGGGTGATTCAGCTTGGGCTGCCACATCCCAATTAAGCAGTGCTCAGTAACCCATGCTTCTTTGTAGGTTGAGCACGGAGCAACAAGAAACAAAGTATACTGTTCGAGACACTGGTTGGACACCCAATATCGAATTGCTAGCTCGGCTTGAGCTTCACCTCCGCTGCCCAGCTTCCTGGCAACTGAGAATCTGTTAGACTCTCTTCGAAAAACTGATTGGCTCGTGGATCCTATGTACATAAATGTGGAAGGCTGCCGGTAGTGCTCAATACTTGAAAAATGGCGCCAGTCCACAGCTGTCTTCATGTACACCGCATTCTGAGATTGAAATCGTGGCCACGTGTAGGTGGCAGGGTGGACCCGAAAATGCTGAAGCTTTTGTCGAATAGTCTCAGCATAAGACGAGAGGGAACCTTCTTGAAAGTAAAACAACAACAGCAAATGGAGCAAGCCTTGGGCCCACAGTGCAGACTCTTTGCTGAAGCCTGAACAGTGGTGCAAGAAGAACGTCACAGCCTCTCCCAACATACAAATTTGCTGCTTGATTCCCTGTTTGCTGGAAGCAGCAAGATGTTGGCATTGAACTGCTAGTCAAGCAGTTTGAAATTGTGCAACAGCAATCACTGTAGACAAATTCTTAATCGACAGTCGGGATGCCAGCTTCGGATCCAGTCCGAACTCTTTTGCAGCAGAGACCAGTTGGTCTTTGGAGGCTTCAGTTTTGAGAAGCTTCTGAACGGTCTGTACATGCTTAACAAGCAGCTGGTACTTGCCTTTAAACTCTGGCTTGTTCTTGCAAGTGGCCAGCCATTCAGTGACATGGTCATCTGTGGCTCCTTTGGGACGTGTTTCCAGCTTTCTTTGACGGTCCTTAAGGAGCTTTTCAGCTTCCATTTGGGACTCCGGCTCAGCAATAGGCATGGCGGGCTTTGCCCTTCTTTCTGAGTCTGGCTCAGGATCTTCAGTTGCCTTTCTCTTCAAAGGGGACACAATGCCGTGCTCAGCCAGTTTGGCTTTGGCTTTGGCAAGCTCTTCAGAGGCATCCGAATTTGTGACAGGCGCCTTGGCCAAAACACAATTCAAAAGTTCTTGAGCAAGCGGTTCCATGAATCGCACTGCTTCCTTGTGTTTGTCCGGCGGTGCGGAGCTGTGGCAGGCTTTTGCTGCTTCATCAATAGAAACACCACTCTCACGAAGCTTCTTCAACAGCGCTGTGATGAGCACCGATTCTTGGCCACTTCGAGCCCAGACGATACTCTGATGCCGTCCTTCCGACAGCAACCGGAACGAGAAATCTCCAAGGCCTCGGTGGGAGAGCTCAAAGGCACGGATGTCACTGACATCACGGCCGGCTAACCCTGCTTTCCGGGACCACTCTGTTGGTTGAACCAACTTGTGCAGCACATGGGCACCTTTGCCCAAAGGGGTCTTGTCATAGTGCTGCTGATCAGAAACAAAAGAAGACGGCAACGTAAAAGATTGATAAGTGGGGCTGGCTACATGCTCCCACGACTTCTCAGAGTACTTGGAGTCCCATTTGTCTTCTTTGCTCCATCGATTCCATTGTTGTCTGTTGTCCCAGCTGCTGCTGGAATCGCTGGTAGACCATGATGACCAGGAGGCCATGGAGGGATAAGTTGTCCAGGGGAGAACAGTTGCTTGATCAGACTGACGGCTGTTGTGAAACGAAAGGGCATCAGTCCTGTCTGCAACTAGGCGATCAGGCCTTGAACTGAGGAATGATTACTCCGTAGAGCAATTGCGAGATCGAGACCAAGAGGTCTTGATGTTGGTTTAAGCCGATCAGGGCTTGGACCGTTCAGGGTCCTTTGTTTTGACTGGGCCGATCAGGGCTAGGCAGTAGGCTACCCTACCGTAGACGACACGATCGACGAAAGCCGTCTAGAGCACACTCGTGCAATCCTCCCTCTGGACTGATGGTAATTGTCGGAACTCAGTCTTTCAACATAGAGGTAAAGGATTTTAAGCCACTATAGTCAGTAACATCAAACACATTTACATTTATTGGGGTTCTAGGCTTAGCCCCGGGCCATCACACTTGCAGAAATAATTGCAGGTACACCAAGCTGATCAGGCTTGGCTTCCCTCTCTGATGCATAGCTTCGTTGGGTACGGTAGCATCAGAGAGCCGTACCCCCCTGCAAAAATACTGCATGTCAGCGAACCTTGGCAAACAGGTGTCCCACACACACACACATACACATACACACACACACACCTGTCAGGATTTTCGCGGCTGCAGGAGTCGGCTTGACGCGTGCCTCTTTCATGAAGGGTTTCACGATATTACACAGCATGTCGATGTTTCGATTCCGCTTTTCCGTCTTGACCGTCCATGTCTCGTTTGCTGTAGAATGCGTGACCAGCAGCCTCTCACATGCATCCCGCATCATCAAGTTTACTAAAACTCCTAGAGCTGGAGAAGCCGAAATTCAGCACCCAGGTGGCAACTCTACTGATCCGTTTATAGCGGTTGTGGGCATCAAGGAGCCAGGCCACCTGGACAGCATCACCGCATTGCATGATGTGCTGCAGCTGTTGTTGATCGCAGTCAAACAAACCGCAGGCCGCGATCTCAGTGGGCTGGATGGCGTCTCTTGGCTCTGAGTCCCAGTCAGGCACGACGAAGCCCCAGCGCGACTGTGCTGAGTGCGTGTTGCTTGGAGTTTCACTGTGGAAAGACCCGTTCTACGCGGCGACAAAAGTTGAGCCCATAGTTTGTGTCGGTGATTGGTCCACTTCGCTGTCCATGGTGTCAGACCAGGTTAAAGCTCAACAGGCTCGCTTGGGGCCACATCTCTCTTCGCATGCTGAAGGCCGCATTTCCGGAAGAACGCAGTCTCTTTTGCCATGTTTTGATATTGATAGGAGTGCCGCGCTTCGTGCATGCCATCTCTCTGAGGACCGTTGGCAAGCATCATGTCCTCCGAAGCTCTGTTTCCGTAGACTCAATACTTCTCGACCCGTGCATTCACAGCATAGTGCATGTTGGTAGCAAATGATGCATCGCTCTGCACACGGCTGTGTAGCTGCAACTATGGTTGCAGGAACAATGTCGTCAGCGAAGCGCTGCTGCAGGCATCACGTGTGTACCGCATTCGTTCAGTCCCTGCTTGATGTCCTTCCAGTGACCATGTGCTACTAAGACTGATGCTACAGATGCACCATGTTGTGCAGTGCAGCACAACGCAGGGGCTGGACTGCAGTGCTGCACTTCGAGAGCACTCCCCTCAATCTTGAGGTGTTGGTATGCCCCCAGTACCACACACATCATACTGGCATGATCCTGTAACCTCTTCATGAAGGTTCGGCTTCGAGAACATCTCGGCCGTTCTTCCCTCTCTTTTTGCTGCAATGTGTGGCTCGACGCTTGGAGCTTCTTTTTTGTTTTTTCCAAGCTCGCCTATATAGCGAGCATTTACCATTTCGAAAAGTCTGTATCATTCTGAACAGGAGGTAATGCATGCAGCTTTTGCGATAGCGGTCATGGGCTTCAGTAGCTCCAAACCTGCACCTTGAAATCTTTTCTTTCCAGGTCGTGAGAAGCCTTTGCCAGTGGAGCGCATCCGAGTGGAACCGAAGTGCCCCCGGCCGGTGCATGTCAGTATCCGTTTTGCAATTGTGCAGGTCCGGCTGTTGAGTTTTAAATTATGTTTCTACAGCCAGGTGGATCACATCGAGGTTCGCACGCAAGCGCTTCAAAAAGCGCCAGCACAGTTGGCTCGACGGCATACAGGCTGGGAGGACCCCCACAAGCTCTGACTCATGCTGACGACGCAAACCGTAAACCGGGCCCTGCCGCAGGCAGCACTGATCCGCAGCGACAGGTTCGTGGAACTCGTCAGCGCTCGATCCTTTGTTCGCTTACACTGTGACCTCCTGCATCTCGTGGTATGGTCAGCAAATTAGCAGTTGAGGGGTGAGGCAGCTTCCCGCATTTGCCTTGCGTGCAGTCCCAGGCTGGAACGGCAATTTCACGCGCTGAGATTGAAGGCATGTCTCCGAAGGACTTTGTTGATGCCGGGGCCTGGAGCTCCTGCGCTGTAACCTCTCAAAGCACTTCTCTCCCTTAGGCTTTGACGGGCGTGGCGCTGGAAGAGCCATTCCCAGTTGAGGCTCCTGGTTGCTTTCACACCGGATTAAATTTAGGCTGCGCTGGCCGCAGAGGTTGAGAGACTGCACCCTCCGCAAATCCAAGTCTTGTGCTTTCCGAGCCGGAGAGCGTACAGAGGCCTGGAGCTGAGGTTTTCTTTCAAATTGGGCCATAGCTCAGCTCGCATCAAACCCGAGATCCGCCAGAAGACCCGAGCCAGAACCTCTACTTGCCGCTGCCCATGGATGATGAGGTGCGGATGGAGGTGCGCACATGTGAAGATGATACTTCCTTTGTAGAATTTGTAGGCTCGGGGCGAGCTGCAACTCCAGAAGGTCTCGCAGCTTGGCTCAGCTCTGCTCGGCTCGGTCAGGAAGCCTCCTTTGTGGCATTGCCGTTGCTCTCAGGTTGCTGATGTGCGGCCTGAGAAGCAAGATGCTGCAGGCAGAACTTGGAGTAGATGCAAGCAGCCAGCAGCCTGCAAGCCGCCTGCAAGGCCAGACCGGATGAGTGGCCAGAGAGCTCGAAGCCACTCTGGCTCGGGCAGGGCAGCAAGGGGCCCATTGTCTCTTTTCGTGGCCATCGTGGGCGAAGAGCCTTGATCGGAACAGGCCACCTGCGCTTCGTCCGGCCAGGGGATGAGCTTGATGTCTGCTGCTTGGTGGTCCAGCTACCACCACCTGACCTTCGGCGTGGTACTTGCTGTCGCAGGCTCCACGCTACGCCGAGGAGGATGGTGACGAGGACATGTCTGCTCCAACGTGCGCAGCTCAGACCGTGCGAGACGGTGTCCGACACCGACTATCAACAGGCAGAAGAAGCTTTTCTTTCTTTCCTGTAGCCGGACTTGCAGTCAACACATCTTTCTTATTGCCCGAGCCGTGCCGCATGCAGTCTCTCAATAATGCGCCTCTGAGGCGCTTCCACTGGCGCCCGGACCTGCGTTTAGGCAGCAGCCGGGCCTGCGGTAGAATCGCCGAGGACGCCCGACGGATAGCGAAGGATGCAGCTTACTTAAGCTTCTCTGTGTGAGCTCGACGCATCCCGAGCTGTCCTGGCTTGGGCGAGCCGTCGGGCGACATTGAGGGGGATGGTGGTAGTGGCGGCAACTGCAGCAGCAGGAGTCGGAGTGCGCTAGGTGCCGGTGCGATGGTCGTAGTTAGTTGCGGCGGTAGTGAAGCAAGATGGTTACTTGTGGGAAAGTTTCCTTTTTGATAGCTTTCGTCTGAGGCCAGATGACGTAGGAATCACCCAAGTGCGGGGTCAATTTCTGCGGGATCAGGGGGCGATTGTGGCTTGCAGTACTTCACCATGTCTTAAGCTTATCTTGTCCAACTCGGTCGCCGATAGCTAGCCGTGGTCGTCGTCGTGGCATTTTGCTTTGTTGTTTTTGCCTCTGATGCTGGCAGTTGCAGCGGCAGCACCCTCGGCAACAATCCTAGCAGTCGTCTGCGCACTCGTAGTGGCAGTACTGCAGCTGCCGTTGTGGTAATCGTCCTCGTTGGGCATGCGACGCCCGGAGCGCCACGCGCCATGCGCAGCGTCGCAAGCAGGCGTGACATGGAGGCAGAAGCATCTCCCTACATACTCGGATTTCCCTCACCCTCCAATAAACCGTTTCCCACGTGTACGAAAACGGTCGGACCCCACTCAGCCCATGGAAAGAGCTTCGGGCTTGGGGTGTCTAAAGCATAGGGATGCTTAGGGCATGGGCTGGCCTAACTTGGGGCTCAGCACCAGGGAGTGACTGGTTGGGGCCTCGTGCAGTTTTACCTGTGTGCGTGGGCTTCGGGAATCCCGAACGGCTGCACCTTGGAAGTTCTCAACAACCCAACAAGCCCCTGAACCCTCTGCCAGAATCAAAACTCATCGACATTTTGGTGGGGGAGGGGATGTCTGGATACCTGGGTCTTCGGATCTGGACCGTCGGGGTTTGGCGTTCAAGATCTAAGAGAGTGAGGGCTGTCAAAAGCTCCAACTTTTTGTGGCTCTCAGCCTTGGTCTAAGCGACTCTACCTCGAAAGAGTAGGTCCCCAAGCTGCTAGGACCCTGAAGGAAGTGAGTAGAGGTGCCAGAAGGCGTGTGCGCTCTTTGCAGGAACTGGACCCGAGAGAGCCCACCTTCGCGGAGAACTTGCTGCACGAGTCTCTTCGTAGAAGCGGCCTCAGCTGTGACGTCGTTCAGAAAAAACTTTCGGCAAAGGTTTTGCAAGCACATGCAAATTGTGCGCTTCTGCTCTTCGAGGTCTCCTTCATGAAGATAGCCCCGTACAAGATCTGGACCTTCGAGGCAATGGCTTGACCCGCGAAGACGCGTCTGGTCCTTCGCTTTTCGTCAAAGCATCAGCAGACTGCCTCCAATTTCGTAGATCTCAGCTGCTGCTTAATCAGGAACTTGCTGCTGGACCTCGTGTGCAACCACAGAAGTCTTGTTCGCCGGCGCCTGAGATCCCGCTGTGAGCAGAAATATGCACGCAGCTAGGATGTCGCAGGTCTCGTATGCCTTGATTGTCGTGTCAGATCTATGACATATGACAACGGCTATCTATTCAATCCTTCACTGCTGCGTCGGCATGTCTTCCTAATGCACGTTCTCGTCCACGGATCTGTCGAGGTACGGTGGCAAGTTAGCAAGGGTGGCAGTTCTCGATTCGGGCGTTGAGAGGTTTCGAGAGCTAGAAAGACGTTTTCGCTTTGCTTAGCCTAATAGCTGCCTACAGACAATGGAGGAGACTATGGCGCAACAGGATCTGTTACAGGTCAAGGGCAGCAGTAGTCGTCGTAAATTGAACGCCTGGTCTCGCCGGGCGGCAGTTCGAAGATTTCCAAGGCCTGAACCAGCTGCCGGTCATGGTTGGCTTCTCAGCCTGGATCGTTATTTGCTGCTCACGCTGTACATGCTGAGCTCGAGGAGGATGAAGCAGCCACATGCAAGGTGTTACGCTAGGAGCCCAGTGCCTAAAAGGCAATACTAGGAGCTGTTGCAGTGTTCCGTTGTCCTTGCTGAGATATTGATGGTATTGGCATCGTCGAGCACGCGAAGCGGCAGGCTTTGTACCTCGTGTCAGCTTTTAACAGGCTACGACTAGACACGCAGGCTGGAGACGAGGATCCCTACGGCGAGGATGAAGAGGATTGGGTCCGCAGGGGGCCTCTCCGGACATCCTCTGCTACAACTACAAGTCAATCAGCCTATCAGCCTATTCTCCTCCTCCAACCTGACTCTCTCCGTCTGCCTCCCTCTCCCACCTTCCTGTCTTGTCTGTTTGTTCGACGGGTAGCCATCTGTTGCTTAGTCCTCTCCCTTGTTGAGACATGATGCTGCGACGTCCTGGTCCTGATTATCTCTGTCCATCTCTATCTTCTCCGTGCTTCTTGCTTGAGCGGAGGATCCTGCCGATGAGGCGTATGCAAAGGAGGCGCCTCAGAGCACCACTGGCCGGTCTGCTGCAGCTGTGATTTCGGATTTTGCCAGGTGTTCGAGACGAGTTTCGCTCGAATGGATGATGGCTGCTTTCTCGGCTATATGATGCCTGCATCAGCTCTTGGGACAACGCAGCTTTCTTGATTGCCGCAGTCGTTAGTCAATAGTCATTCCGGAGCAATAGCCGCTGGCCAGAAATTTTGTACGATGTTAGCCGCACAGGCCCAGCAGTCACACGACATCACATGCAAGGGTTCATGGACAATCAGCGTGACCAGTCTCGTACTGGCATCATGCGAATGGGAGTCCATGTAAGCTCGGTGGTGGTGCTGGTGCAGCTCGCCTTCGTCCGGGAGACTCGGTTTGACCTTATCTGACGTCAGAAATTAAGCCGCCTAATTCAGGATCTCAGAGTCTTATTCGCCTCTCCTGCCGCCAGAGGCAGCGCAAGCCGCGGAGGGAACGCTCGCGTGGGATGGCTTGCGAGATGGCTTGAAAGCATGGCAATCATTTGGATTTGATTCGAGCTTCACTTTCGAGGCCGCCTGATGCAAACTCTTTCCTTCAAGCAGCCTGCAGAACCTCGAAATCATTTTTTGCTGAGGTTGCAAACGGCAGTCATGTTCTGTTTAGATATCCGAGTGGAGATGTCGGAGATCTGCAGCCGCTTCAGCCTTCAGAGACGGCTGAGAAGTATGGCATCGACATCCGTATCCATGGCGAAAGAAGTTGCTTTGACAAGAACAGGGGAGCCTGCTGAGTCACCGAAGGGCCGAGGAGCGAATTGATGAGGTGAACTCTTGCGCAAAGTCTCTGTTCCCGCAGTTCTGGCCATTCTTGCTGGGAAGGACTCGGTCAGAGATCCACACAGACTCTGACTCTAGCGACTTTAGCGCCTTCCCAGCCGCCCAACCGGCAGGACCCTGCGAAAGCTGCGGGACCGGGCAGCGTGAGCCGCTCTGAGCTGCTCTCGCGAGGAGGTGTCACTGTTCAGATCGAATCACCGATGAAAGCGCTTATGTGGCCAAAAGATGGAACCTGGCACTGGCACTGGCAGGAGGATTGACGCTGCCAGCTCTCGTCTCTTTGGTCAAGGGCCATGCTTCGGCAACAGGCGGATGGCAGCTACTGCAGGATGGCCTAGATGCATGGGCATCGCTGGGCTGGGACAAGGACTTCTCCTTCAATGTTGGCAAGGTTCTGAGAACTGGAGCTTTGGCTTGCTTGCGGTACCGCCGCCGTGCTTGATTCGATGTCAAGGCTCTGCGCAGGGGCCGCTCTACACCTACACCAAAGGCAGCGAAGCATTTTGGTTCGCTGCTTTTCGGTATGGCTTGCTTCACCAAGTCTGTCGACAAAACGTGCGAGGTACCACAGGCATGAACAAACGCTTGAGGGGGGCCAGTCTCTCCAAGTGGCCAGCCGCATTGGCGATTGCTGGCCTCGTAGCTGACGGCTGCTTGCTTGGCTTGGCTAGCTTTCTGTGTGCCGTGTACGTCTTTCGTAGGGAAGGTGCCTTGTGTCCACAAGACGATGACGATAGCTGACAGCCGTGCAAGCGATTGTGACATGTTGCAGCACAATGGCTGCCAGAACTGCACACTGCTTGATCTGTCAGTGCAGTCATCGCCTTTTGACCCTACGCTCCCGAAGTCTCGATGTTGTGAGGTACACTCTCTTTTGACGACAAGGCCAACAAATACTTGTCTTGGTGGTCAACAGATTCTGAAGATCCTAGAAGCAGAATAACCTTGCGGGACCTCATGACCTTCCAGTCTGGCTTCCAGCCTTAACATAGATGCCCTGATTTCGTGGATGCAGCAGATGTCACACGATCATGGCGCTGAGGTTATACGAAAGATCCCAAGCTCCTGTGCAGTTTCAATCCGTGGGCCGACTTTCTCTCGTGCGCAAGGCGTTTATATGAGAGTGCTAAGTTGACAAGCCCACCAGGACTGGCAACTGGAGTTGCAGTGAGTGTTCTAGTCCCCTTCGCTGACTTCGCTGGCCGGAGGAGAAACCTGGGCCTATATCTCGATCCACCTTCAGCTGGCAGCAGCAATGGCGGTCGCAGCTTCTGGTCTAAGACCTGACAAGCTCTTCCAGAAATACCTCTACGACCCCTTAGGCACAACAGTTCTGAGCATGCCCTGCCGGCAGACTGTTGATTATCTGTCAGTTGTGCTGGCCTGAAGAAACCAGGCCAGCAGAGATTGAATGTGCTGATAGGGTGGGGATGCGCTGCCTGCAGAGTCCAACCTGCATGCGGATGTCACGATGTTTGCACTTGCTATGCGATGCAACGTGCTCGCAGGCATGAATGGGACCACCTGGACACCTGCGCGGAATCCGCTATTTGCGTTTGGCATCACAACCACGGGTTCAGATTTTGAGAAGATGCTGCAGAAGCTGCTTTCGTACGAGTTTCTTGGAATGGAGGTTCTGTCAGAAATGGAGAAGGACTGGTCTGCGCCACCTGTCGTTCCATGCGGCGACGGTTGGTTTGGTCACTACGGCCTCTTCGCTTCAATTGGCGACACTCTAGGTCGTAGTGCAGGTTGTGTCAGTTAAGTATGTATGCTGTTTCTCAACCTTTGGATTGAGTACCGAAGAAGAGCCTGGTGGATCTGAGGCATGGGTCATTGGTTTGACTGCATGGGCTATGGGTCTGGTCATGATGAAGGATCTTCAGCAGCACTCTCGGCACTCTGCGTGAAGGAATCAATTCAAGCCGGACCTGGAGCTTATGGCTACTTCCCACTGATTGACCGGCAGCGCGGCTTCTATATGCAGATCGTGCTTGCAGAGGACTCCCGATGCCGCAGCGAGATCCCAGAGTACTTGCGCATAATTGCAAAGCCTGTTGTCGATGCGCTGGTGCTACACGAGCCAATTTCAAACGAGCGACTTCTACAAAGAAGCTTGGTCAGCAAGCAGCAAGGAATTTGTTTTTTGTCGAGTTCTCTGCCACACCATATCAGAACTGGAACCGGGATAGACAGCTGGCTTTGTCCGTGACGCTTGGTTTTGAGGAATGCTTCTTTAAAGTGTCAGTGACGAACTCTTTAGCCCGTGACGAGTCCTGCTACAACAGTTGCTTTTCAACGCAATGTCCCTATGTGTGCAACGCCCAGCAGACAAGCAAATGGACGACTGTCCAATACATCAGCAACATCACCAGTTTATGCCTCATCACAATGCATATATATATATATATATATATCTATATATATATATAGATATGTATGTATGGTACCCTCCCCATGTACCAACGCCTGTCTTCTAAATCCCAGTTTTCGGAAGGCGTGGGTCCGTGGGATCCCCTTCGTCCCCAAGCCTTTCTCCTAAATCTCAGGTTCAGGATGGCGTGGGAGTTTGGGATTGGGGGCAGTGCCTGCAGATTGCATTTTCTTATTTCATGTCATTGGCGGGTTCCCTCCAAAATAGCCCCGAATCATCCGAATCATTTTGATTCGGTCCCGGCGCTGGATCCAAGATCCAAGATTGCGCAGAGGTCTTGCGTGGGCAATCTTGGATCCGAATCATCCGAATCACTTCCGAATCATTTTGATTCGGGCCCGGGCCCGGATCCAAGATCCAAGATCCAAGGTTGCCCAGGGGTCTTGCCAGGGAATCTTGGATCCGAAGCTCACCCATTGGATCCAAGATTCCTTCGCAATCCCTGGGCAATCTTGGATCTTGGATCGGGGGAATCAAAACGATTCGGAAATGATTCGGATGATTCGGATGGGGGTCGGATCCAAGATTGCCCGCACAAGACCTCTGTGCAGTCTTGGATCTTGGATGCGGGCCCGAATCAAAATCATTCGGAAATGATTCGGATGATTCGGTTTCTCTCCTTCTTATTCGGCATGTGTACTGTCATGATAGTTATAGCATCTGTTTAATTTGTCATGAAGTATGCCAGTCATTATTCAGTCAATACTGTGTTTGTTGCTTCAGGAGATGTGAGTCCAGCACGATTATGAGTATCGTTTTTGTCATTTACACGTTAGCGTAATCCTCCATGATTTAGCCCATTGTGCAGTAATCTGTTCAATCAACTTCATCGTCATTGCAGTTATCTTACCGTCAACACCGAATTGCACATCTTATGTTCTAGACTTGTTTCCCGGCTCCCCTTCGCCTTCTATTGTCATGTTGATTATATGCAACGTCTGGTCTTTTGTGAGTTGTGCCAGTCATTTACGTTACCATACAGCTGTGACTGCCGTGATTCATCCCGTCATTTCTGTTTTACTGTCTGGACATGTAGACTGGCACAGCAATTCCATGCCAGCAGCATCGTACAACTAGGAAAACTGAAGTTCATATTGATAGAACCGTTAATACCCTTTTGACATGTGCAAAACTGTTGATGAAATTTAGTCGGCCTAACCACTAGTTTTATAGTTTGACGGACTGGCCGGATTCATTTGTTGGGCACATATATGACATATGTGCTCTTGCGATGTGATTACACACGTTGCTGCATGTTTTGTGAACATGTTCACGAAATCAATCCTTTCATGCTGTACAAGACTAGGCATGAATCTCTGCTTGAAGACGGTACTGTAAGAAGACCACTTAATTGATCGTCTTCGTCCGTTACCCTATACGGAACTAGACGTATCGTCTACTCTTGTCTAGGACTGAAGCCTTTACTACGGGAAATTTGGTGTTATATGGAAAATGTATTGGCTTCGCTTACACTTTTCTAAGGGTACATGTATAGCGCGTGTTGCTTCATGCTTGGCTGGGGGTGTCTCTAGGTGGTTCACTTTCCTTTTTGTACGTCTTTAACTGGTGCTTACAGTAAAGAGCACTACCCGGTACAGTCACCACAAAACTCTGACATACAAGATTCTTTATTGGTCATCATGCATTAGGTGCGAAACATGTAAACGAATTTGTAAGAACGGACAAGCTGTAGCTCGATAGAACGGACATGATCCAGATGATGCATAGGCTAAAGATTACCTAAGCTCCCAATAAACATGCAAACCTTACAGTTCATATCAATACAAGACAGCGACAACAACAAACTTATCTAATCAGTACCAGTAGCAATATAGCTTAATCGAAGAGGAGTAGAATGGAGTAGAAAGTTCAATACGCAGCCAAAACATGTTGAATTATCATCGGTCTTCGCCTCTTTCAGCTGGCTTCTAGGAACAAATATGTCGGCAGAATAAGCCATGATTTTACTCAGAGTTTTTGCGTATGTTGGCAAATCGTGAAAGCACAGGCGCAATCTTCGAAAAGTAACAGCTCGTAGGCTTATACTTTATCAAAATGTGAATAAACGTAGGATTCAACAACCAATACATTTACTTTTACAGGTCGGGCTAGTATAAAACAGGGTGAACAATAGCCACGGGACTACTGTACCTGAGAAAGTGTTTTTCAGACATACTAACGCAGGGGGAAATAAAGAGTGCTAGCTGGGTTACGTACCTAGGAAAGTTTTTATTCAGACATAGTAAGACAGGTGGAAATACAGAGTGTTAGCTGGGTTGGTATTACTGAAGCAATCAGAACGGTGGGCATAACCATAGTAGTAAAGACACTGGTCACATGAAGGGCATCATTGCTAAATGTAACAGTGAAACGACACTTGGTGCTGGCATAGAAGAAAATATTAGTACTTTCGTGTATTTTGCATATAACCAAGAACAGTGGAGATTGGAAAGGTTTGTACTGCCACGACGACGATCCCGCACAATTCAAGCGCAAAGCGTGGGTACATGAGGGGGGGTAGCATATATATATATATATATATGCCAGTAAAAATAACAAGGCCATTAGCAGGCACATGAACGACGCACGTGATGTATGCATGGCTTTAGGCGGGCCTGGGGTGATTTGTGGCTTTGTTGTGGGTTCCTCGTTGGCACAGGCATCAACACCCGTGCCTGCAAGGAACCTAAATGTAAGCATGCCTACCAACACATGCATGTATGTACGCCTGTTTTTGTCTGTCCACCCGCCTCGTTTACATAAGCAGAGGGGTAGCTGTATATACATATATATATATATATATGTATGTCTGCAGCGCGGCGTCTTGCGGGAGTGTTACAAACGACCTGAAGACACATCCGCATATATGTGTATGTATATACGTATATCGTACATCTACATACATGTATTATGTACGTGTGTCTGCCGATGTATGTGAGTACTGCATATACCTGCATACATGGAAATTACATCACACCACATAGCATTCTGCAGGTTCTGCTTCTCTGGTTTTAGTTCCTGGTAGCAAGCGATGCTGCTGCTAGCATGCTTCTGGCACAGTACCTCTGTGGGCTTGCCGTTGCTTTGAGGCAATGGTGGTCTACTGTTACGGGAGCTTGCCGACATTCGAAAGTCATTGCCGCCTCACTGCTGGCCACTTCCTGTAGGTGCTTTCGTGATCTGAAGCGAGTGGGTCTTTTTGCAGGACATTCTGATACATTTGTTCAATCGCCATGCCTTGCCGACCTATAGTTCCTTTGGTGATGCAGACAACAGAGGCTTTGTCAAAAGCGAACAGAAGCGAGCTTTCATGCAGCGGAAGAAACTGGCTCGAAGCTCTTGCCACTCATGCCACAGCTGCTCGAGTGACTAGTCCCTGCTACAGGAGTGGGCTCGAGTTCCGTCCGAAAAGCACCCGTGAGTCTTACCAGGAAAATCTCCACTGCCCAGGTGATGGCTACTTGTTTCTGCAGCTGGCAAGTGCCTCAGCTCCCAAGCAACGAATGAGTCAAGCCAGCAGAACACCATCACACTGTCTTGATTGGGAGCGTGTAAGACCCCAGTGCCCTCGCAAGGTCACTCCCAACTCCTTCCCAGAGTTACGCGAGGTATCGGAAGGGTCAAAGAGTGTGTGGGTGTGTGTGTGTGTGAGAGAGAGTTTCGGGTGTGGTGTGGAAGGCCGTGTGAGCCTCTTTAGCTTTTTTGTCTTGTCATGTCCAGGTCACTCTTCGCAGGCTGGAAATCCCGCAAGATTCCACACTGGCCGCGCTCATTGTGGGATCTGTTGTTGAAGTGCTGCCGGGTTGCCGTATGTGTGCTGAAGCAGACATCATATACCTCCGAGGCACACTTAACAGATGCTCTTCTGAATCTGCGGTCCGTTGCTCCGCCCCCAGTAACGAAAGTCGTTCTTGTTCCTTGCCTGACTGCTGGGAGCCTGGGGCATGCCGGGCATTGCAGCACCTGCCGAGTCTCCGAGGAAGTCCTGCGGATATCTGACCTAAGATTGTCGAGTCGGGGTGCGAGCTTGCTGTTGCAGGCGCACGATTGCGGGGAATCACGGTTCAGGCTCAGAGAGTGTAACCTGACTTCCTTGTTCGACTATTTAGAGGCGGTTGCAGAGCTGGCGCCGCGCCTCGTGAGTGCACGCCTTAGCGAAGGATGTTGGGCACTCCCACGGGCACTTCAAAGCCCTTTGAAGAGGATGAGCTGATTTTTCGATGGAAGTTTAAGAAGCTTCTGAGGTCATGCCGCGTGCAAGCCAGTATATCGGGCATTGTAATGCGGACTGCATACAGTACAGCTGCGTACAATAGAGTCCATGCTAAACATGTTCAGTTCAACAGAAGTGTGTGGTGTAGTACGAGGTCCAGACTCAACTGCAGAGGTGCTGCATGGCGGTCAGCCCCACCACTAAGGCTTAAATGGTCTCCCGCTGTCCAGATTGGTTCAGCTGAAGGATCATCCTGAAGGCCACAGCCGGAGCCGTCGCTTCACGACGTGTCGCCTCAGCTTGCAGGTGGCGCTCCACTTGAGCTCTCCGACAGCATCGCACGAAACTGAGACTGAGCTGAAGTGAGAGAACATTCTGAAAGCATTGGCGGAGCAGGAATGGAACGACTTCACGCTTGGGGTCATGGCTGGAGCCTCTGGAGCATCTTTTAAAGCGCGGCAAAGTGGATTGAAACGGAGGCACGCTTGGGCTTGTGGTCGGTTGTTGCCTTCGGCACAGGAGGCGGGAGCAAAGTAAGTTTGGCCGAGCACAACGAGACACGATTGCAGGTGCCGGCCCATCTGATTTGAAATTGGAAGGCGGCGAAGCTTTCGGGTGCCTGTGATTCTGGTCAAGACGTTTCCAGTTTCATGTCTCTCTGCTGAGGCCACAGTCTCACAGACTGTTCCTCAGACACAGACATGCAGTGACCATCGCAGCACGAGTGTCTGATGCATGACTGCCGTCTCAAGGATGTGGGTCTGAGGGGCCTTTGTGCCATGCTGAGACACTTTGCTGGCCAGGCAGCTGGCTTGTGGCATGTCAAGTTAGCTGTGGAGAGAATCCCGCAGAGTATCCGTGGAGTTCCCGTTCCCGGACCATTCCGCAGAGTAGCTTTGCAATATCCGGGCGTGCCCATGCTGCCTATTTCCAGATCCTCGGATTATCCAGAGTGTCCCCAGAGTGCCCACCCTAAGGTCTCCCACAAAGTGTTTGTGGAGTGCCCAGAGACCACGCCGCGTATTGTCTGTAGTGCCCACACCCAGGGGGTCTTCATGTTCGAAGTAAATTTAACATATAACCGCAAGCCGGGCTCCGTTATGCCCGTCCGCAGCTGTTTCATGCGTTGCAAGTACCGAAGCAGGATCCTTCAAGTCTCGGCACTGGTCTTAACCTTCGCCGGTTGGAGGCAGAGGCGACCATGCTTCATAAACCAGTCGAGCGTGCTTCGTGTATATTTGAGATCAGCGGGGTATTCATTGTATAGTGGAGCCTGAGGCGGCGGCCATCTGACTCTGCGTTGAAGTTGGCGATGGATCTGTAGGAACCTGGGGTCAGGGATTTGCGCAGGATTCACTGAAGGTTGGCAAAGTGGTGACTTGGGGCGAGGCTGATCTGAGCGGTGACTGCTCTGCAGGGACGGTTGCGAAGGTGAAGGAGATTGAAGCAAGTGTGAGCGCGTTTGCAGGGCTTCTCGGCGAGGGCTCGGTTGTGACTCAGACTGTGACTTGGGAGCACGTTGGCTGCAGCAGTGTTAGCACTGATGTCTGGGCACTGCTGAACGATGCGTATCAGATACAAGCCACGGATTGCACTTTTGCTGCCGTTCTGGGCAATGGCGGCGTCGTCACTTGGGACGAAAACATCATGCCTAATCCCGGTGCTTTGTCTGCCGAGCAAGACCAGCTCAAGAATGTGCAGCAAACCCAGTTTGCAGTGGAAGCTTTTGCGGCCATTCGTGCCGATGGGCGGGTGGTTTCCTTTGGCCAGGATAGCAAGGGTGGCGACATGTGGCGACAGTAGCACTGTGAAACATCAGCTCGCCAATGTGCCAGCGAGCGATCCTGGCTCATACGTGGGGCAGTCGTCGCGATGGCACATTTTGCAGCCCCAGTTGAAGAATGCACAAAGCTTTCAGGTGAATGACAGCACTTTCGCCGCAATTGGCAGTGACAGCAGTTCCGTGCACCGGCTGGCAAATATCTGCGAGATCCAAGCGGCGGACGCATTTGCTGCTAATGTTGACGAGGGCACTGTAGTCACCTGTGGGGCATACAGGCGGCAGGCAGCGACAATGACGATGTCCAACCTCGACTAGAGAATGTGCAAGGGAGTCAAGCCACCGGCGATGCCTTGACTATCTCTCGGTCGTGACCTGGGATCGTGCCACGAGATGGGATGGGAGGGGAAGGGGCAGGGAGGAGACGGAGGGTGGGGTGCTGGGTGTTGGGGCAAGGGGAGGGGGCTGCGGGGGCCGCGACCAGACCACGCACCACGGATGAATTACCGGGTCAACCCAACATGGTCCTTACATGCTGATCTATGATCTAAACGCCCCGCTCAGCGGATAGATTTTGTCGGGCTGTGGGTCCTGAAGAAGCAAGTTGCGCAGGGTGCATCGCGGAGCGGTCGAAGACTTACGCCCGAATGGCATGCCTGCCGGCAGATTGAGCTCTGATCTCGTCTCCGCTGAGGTGGCTTAGTCAACCTCACCAAAATCGATCTGTCAGGCGAGATTGAGCTTTGCTCATGTCTCTGTTCAGATGGCTCGCATGTAAGGCAACTTGCAGATCACGGATGCTACCGTGGCTGACTTGTGTCACACGCTCAAGACACCGTGCCGATCTTTCTGTTGTTGAACCGGCTCGACAGAGCTATCTTTGGTAGCGTACCGTCGTTGTATAGTGACCGCCTACAGTTTCGATGTCAGAGGTACCTGAGTGGTGCACTTCGCGGCGGCCTATGCGAGCTAAACCTTCGAGGCTGCTTGCGATTGAAGCGACCCAAGCTATTCCTAGCTTGCCAAATGATGCAGATGTGCTAATCTTCCGTGGACCGTGGCGATTCCATGCTTCGTGCTCGTCACCAAGGAAGACTCGGTCATCCTATGAGCTCCTCAATTTCATGCAGCACAGTCGTGAGGCCATGGCGAACACGTACTGTTCAAGACTGTCTTGTTTTCCGGAAGTCTCAGTCTTGGCGACAGGCTGGTGCGACTGGAAGCAGCCTGCGCATGGTCAACGGTGTCGACATGGAAGCTCGGGGCCCGAACTCGGTTCCATGATCGAAACCGAGTCGAAACCGCTGGCAGATTGCAGAGGCATACAGCATCACAGAACGAGCGTTGGCGCGCGAAGGGGTTGTAAATGCTTGTCACCTCTCATTCCCAACTAGGTCCGAGGTCGCTTGTCGAAGGATGGTCTGAATCGCCCTGGTCGGTGACAGGTGTGGTGTAAGTTTTGAAGTTTTGCAACAGCTCCTTGGTGAGGTTCTCCTGAAACTGCCGAAGCTGACAGAATATCCTTGAGACTTGAAGGGCCCTTTGCCAGACTCGCCACAAGGCGTGTTTCGAGCATTCTCGTGCTCCGAGTGTCATGAGAGCTCCAAGACTCTAATCATGTGCTGTGCGTGCGAGCGGATGTGGACGTGCAGCAGCTCGATTTAGCGAAACGCAAGATTGCCGCAAGAGAGGCACAGTAGCGTTGTAGGGCGTTCTGGGCAACGGTTATTGCTCCGACTTCAGACTTCGCAGTCTCTGCCGAGTTTGGGTGCCCCTGCGAGAAGCTCCCTATTCCTGAACAGTTGCGGGGAGGTTCCGAGCGAGGCTTCGGAACCCGTAGCAGTTGCTGCTACTGCCTCTGCAGTTGTTTCTGCAGCTTGCGCCTTCGGCCACGCACAGTCTTTCAAGTGTTCCTGCCTCCTCGACAACATACAGTGTAGCTTTTTCCGTTCGATTGACGCGCCTAGCGTGCCTAAAATTCTCACTTAAAGTTTGCGAGATGTTGTCGCATTCTGTCATCCCCGGGCACGACACCCAACGATGGAGACGAGAGGAGGTTGCATTGCAAAGCCAAAACCTAGGCGCTTCAGGCGATACCTCGCAGCACCGGCACTGGTGGTGGCAGTAGCCGGCAAACCGCCCCACCGATGTTGACACTGCCTCAGATTTCGTAAGTCTTGCGGCACCCAATGCAAATTGCACATTTCATCACCGACACTGCTAAGGCTTCGCAACTTTCTTGATGCCAGCTCGTCCCGGCCTTAGACCAGCCCGCTTCAGTTGAAGCATGCACGTCCAGTTGGTGAAGGCGTAGGATCGTGCACAGCTCGCGCAAGTCTTAATCCGGGCTTGAAATTGCTCCGCACCGCCGCAAGCACAGACCGGGCGTCAAATTTAGGTGTCAGTAGAGGATCCTGACCTGCGCAAGACTGGTTCAGTACTGTAGCTGGATGTTATTGCGTCGTGCGAGGCAAACCTCCGGTGGCAAGGCCAAGTGCCGGAACGTTTTCTTGTGAAATGCCGAAGCGTCCTAGCAGAGGTCACCTCTTTGGCTTCAATGTCCGAGTGTGACATACACTTCTTTGCAGGAGCCGGGCTCCTGGCTCTGCATTCGAGTCCGTAGTCAGCAACCAGCAGCATGGGGCATGCGCAAGGTCATGCATCACTTCCAGACCATTCCATATTGCCATGTGTCGGTGCCTAAAATTCCTACCAGTGCATGTGTCAGTGTGGCCGGGCACGTTGACAAAGACAGTCCTAAGAATGCGGCTACTTACTGAGCTGCTTTGAGTTACTGCTGCTGGCTTACGCCCTCTCATCTTCAGCCCCACAGCTCCCTGAGCAGCGCGCCAGGCACATTGTCGTGTCTCCGTATCTCCTCAGCGCAACATCCGGTTCTTCAGAGTTCTGGGGGAGGCCAGAAGAGAATCGCGTAACTCAAGTTGAAGCCTGGAAGCCGCTACTGTGCTCGTATGTCCGTAGGCCGGCTCACCAGGCCTGCGGCTCGTTTTGTGACCGTTGGCTGCTAACAGCTTGCATGTTGCATCATGTTTCGTTGCGTTGCATGTAGGCTGGTGCACCCTGCAGTCCTCTTCTCGGCATCGATACCGCTAAGATTCTGTTTGAACGCTCCGCCTCTGCTGAGGCAATGACAGTCCATTTCCGCCACCTGTCGAGGGCGGTAAGGTGGCTGCGGTAGCGGCCTGCAGCCCATTGGAACGATCATGTGCATATGCTGTGGGGACAGCGGGCCGCTTTCTCAGGCACGACTGCAGGCACACATCGACTCTACATGCAGGCTCTTTGAAGCATGCTGGTGCCTCAGACACTCCGTCTTCGAGGACGGATAGCAGCGACAAGCACGAGTTGAGCTCCTGATATCCAATCCTGCCTGTGCGCCATTTCTCCCGTGTCGAGCAAGTAGCGGCAAACCATCCACAGCAGCCATAGCAGCTGTTCAACATCTGTGCCGGAGAAGTTAATCATATCGTAGGGTCTGCAGTGTACGTCGACGGCACAAGTCACCACTCATAGTCTGATAGTGGTCACAGCTGCTGGCAACGAGCCCCTGACTAGTGATTCCGCTCGTCCTTGTGTGAAGACTCTTCTATATCCGCTCCTAAGCGCCCTAGGTCCGATCCTGGCAGAGCTCCGTGTGTCGATGGTTCCTTCAGTTCCGGGATGCGAGGCGAGCCTTGTGAGCCTTGACCTTCTCAACTCTTCCCATCATCTCCCTCTGTCTTCCCTATCTCCGTTCTTTCTCGATTGCTGGTTCTTCCGCTTGAGGTTGATTGAGTGCGACGATGCATTCACACATATCTGGCAGGACCTACTCGCTTCAGCAGGTCATGACGTGCTCATTACGTGCCCGCCTGAGCTAACGCCTTGAAAACCTCTGGTCCGGGGACCTCTGCTTTGCCTCGTGGAAGGCCTGCTGGAAACCCCACCGGAAGTGGGCAATCTGCACAAGACCAAGGAGGATTAACGAATCCAGTTGAAGATGGAGATTCAAGTTGCTGGCAGTTTTGCAACTGTCCATCCCCCGTCTTGAGGCAATGGACAGCTTCGGCTTCATGAAGCAGCGCCTGCAGGAACACTGATCCTGCATGAGATGAACTGCTTTCGGGGAGTGTGGTAGAAGGACAAAGCTGCGAGACGACGAAAAGCCAAGCAAAACCAAGGCTTCCTGCCGGCACGTGCGTGTGTGCGTGATTGTGCGTGCGTGCGGGTGCTCTGTTCTGCCCTGCCAAGCCCAGACCAGCCAGGCACAGGCGGCACAGGCCCACCCAAAGCGCTCTATGCCGGGCCCCCAGAGCCCCCGGGCAACCTCAAGCTCCACCGGACCTTGTCACATCGTCAAAGCTCAGGTGAATAACATCAATCGGCAGCGCTTGCACTGCTGCTACCGGACTCTCTACGGCTGGCCGCCCGGAGAACCGCTGCTCATTGCCTTCCCGAATCGATTGCTAACAAGGCAAAGATGATGCGGAGCTGACTCACCACGATGTGATGCCACCGGATCAGCTTGCTGCGATAAGCCAAAGCCGCAGAGGGCTCCAAGATTCCAGCACGCCCTGAAGCTCTGCTTGCATCAGGTCTTCCGGGTGAGGTGGACGTGTCAGGTTTCTTTGCAGTTGCGACGCTCGATCCCCATTCGCTCGAAAGCATTGTAGGCGGCAGAGGAACCTCGGCTGAGGGCCATCCATACATGTTCTCATTGTCAATTGGATTGTCGGGACTTGCCACCGCCATATTGGGCACTTTGGTTCTACTTGTGATACTCTAGCCGCTCGAAGTGGTTTCCTTCTGGGTGTAGGTATCCTTACAGCGTGCAGACCATCACCCAGATCGAAAGACGGCGATCACTCAACAATCAGCATACATACAGATGTCTTCTGCAAAGGTCCGTGGACCTTCAGCATCTGGACCTAGGCACCGGGCTTGGCAATGGCTTGGCTTGCGCACGCCGCCACTCTAACTTTCTCTCTCTCGCTCGCGCTCGTGTTCATGCCGTGCTCCCGAGCTGACATAGCCGCAAGACGGGCGAGTGCGCTTTTGAGGACCGGCTCACATCACCAAACTCCCTGAGCTGACAGAGTTACCTGCTCTGACTCATGTCGAAGCCCCGGTGCCTGCAAAGCTCAGCCAAGTGTAACTGATCAAGGTTTTCAGGTCGTCCGAGGTATACAAACTCACGTCGACGTGCAGTTGCATGGCTCGAAGGTACAGGCTGGTGCATGTTTTGTGCCGCAGGTAAACCTCAATCACAATCATTTGGGGGATGCCGGGACCGAGCTTCTGCTCGCATCTGAGAGCAAGCAAGACATTGAGCTTAGAGTGAGAAGACATGAAGTCCTGAGACGTGCGCTAGGTTCAGAGCGCTCGTGGACACCGGCAGCAGCGTAGAGCATGTGGCTCTTGTTTCCAACGACATCGGTGACGAAGGCAGGCCTGCAGGGTTGCTTTGCAAGCTGTTGCAAGAAGTTGCCATAGCACATGGTTGCTGCTCGTAATTGCCAGGTGCTTCGATCATTGCTGCCAGCCTTGGCAATCTTCCCAGACTCACCAGCATCGAGCTGTGTGACAACTTTATACAGGAGAACTGTTGCATTGTTGGAAATTCTTGGCATGCCTGTGCTCCCTGCTACAAGGAGCGTGGGAGCATAGCCATCGCGGAGGCTATCGGAGGCGTTGCTCCTCCGGAGGAAGGTGATGACATCGAGGTGTCTGCAGCAACTCTTGTTTGCTCTTTGAAGGCATTCATTCTGCATGCCTGGGAAGCTGTGTCGGCAGGCCGTGTCAAACGTGCCGCTGCCGGTTCTTTCCGTGGATCTGCGAGGGAATAGGAGCCGCTTCTTGGACCGAATCGTTTCAGAGTACGCCTGGTACTCTGAGTCCTAAGTCCTACGCCTCCTCCGCTCCGTAAGCCAAGCCAAGACAGAGGCGAACTCGGAGCGCGGCGCTGGGCGGAGGCGACTGCGCCGATGCTGCGCCGATGCTCCGATTCAGAGAGTCGCCGAAGCGTGCGTCAGGTGGTCTGCAACCATCCCGACCTGAAGTTCCTCAATCTGGCACAGACTGGCCCACAGGGTTTGTTGATGTAGTAAACCCAGCCGCGACTGTAGCTTTTGCCTGTTGGCATTGAGCTGTTGCCGATGACATTGCTTCTCATGGCTTCATGTGTCCTGTGGCCGTGCAGCGCACGCTGCGAGCTACCGAGGAATGAATTGGGTTTGCTGACAAAAGAGATCTTTCTTGATCTAGGCACGATTGTGAAGCCGACTTTGACATGCCCTTACCGTGCTCTTGCTTGGTCAGTCTGTGCGGCTGTGACGTCTGCCTCGCTGAGCGTCAGCAACCCGGAATTTCCATGCAGTGCCATGTCGCGGCTAGGGACTCAATCATCTAATCATCTGCAACCCCTTCCTGCCCTGGCAGGTTCTGGATCTTCAGGATAACTTTCCTGCTGCCGGGCTTGGCAGCTCCGAAATGGGCCCACCACCCCCTGAGGTGAGCGAGGACCCGTTGCAACTGTCAGGCTGCGTGGGACTCCTCGGATGGCTTCGACTCCTCAGACACTTTGCTTCCCTGCAGTCACTGTTCGAGACCTCGAAGGTGAGGCCATAATGTGCTGGTAGTACTTTCCTTCATCCTGGAGCAGAGCAGAGCGCCTAGCAACATTCCAGGAAGCAATGTTAGCACGTTTTGGACATTCCTGGCCCATCGGTGAACCACTGTGCAGCAGTGCCCAACATGAGCATGTTGTCTCGCGGTACCATCGCACCCATGCGGCAAACTAGGCAGAGCGGGCGCACTCCGCCGCCGCCTATTGGAAAGCGCCGTCCCCTTTCCAAGGGAGTGGACACGCCACCCGTTCCGAGGTTGCTGACCCCGCGCCCGCCGCGTACTAGCTCTGAGACTGAGCAGGACAACCTTGCATTTGAGCTTCAGTCCAGTTCCACCAACACCAAAAGGGTTGCAGAAGCTGTCCATGACTTCTGGAAGACCTTGCGGCCTGGGGGTACGCACCAGATGTCGACAGAGCCCCGCTGGAGATTCAGTCCTCTGGCCAGAGATCTGGAAGCCAAGCAGAAGAGCAAGTTGAACAGACCACAGTCCAGCGAGAAGCATCCTGTGCTGTCCTCGCCTCGTGAACCAAAGCGCCGCTTTCCTTCATCGGTGTAGAGGTTCCTGAAGATCTCAGAGATTGTTCTCTTCGTGAAAATTCCCTGCTGACCTTATTGGAAGCTGCTTGACTTGCGGCCGAGGCAGTTGCGGCGAGCCACAGCTATCTCCAGAGCAAAGAACCCCTCGCCAGGCTTGGAGCGTTTCAGGTTACAGAGCTGGCATGTCAAATATAGTGTAAACAGTTTAAATGAGAAAAGTTACATATCCATGTAACAAACGAAATACATGAGTAAATAAATCACAGTGTACATGAACAAACAAGTAGGTCAACAAGTCAATGAATGAATTGAACGGATGGATGAATGACTGAATGGATGAATGATTGAAAGGGGTTTTATGCAGCGACATGAAATGGCAGGACGGAAGGAAAGAAGGAAAGGACAGGACATGATATCAACTAAAGAATCAATGAAGGAAGAAGGCAGGAATGAAGGAAGGAAGGAATGAATGAATCAGCGAGAAAAGACTCAGTAAAAGACTGCAGTGACTGCATATCTTGGGCCTGAGGTGGGGGAAGTTTTTGGGGTGAAGCTGCGAAGCTGCAAGAGTCCACCAAAGCCATGCAAAACCGAAGCTGCTGCGCATCAGCTTTGACACGAAACGGTGGTTTGGCACATCATCGCCGCCAGGGTGCGTTCTCGTGTCATGCAAGTGTCCACCCGGAAATTTGCTTGAAAAAGCGGTCGGCTACGCCAAGGACGTGAGTAGTATGAAGGGGACGGGCATGATTTCTCACCTAATAGAATAGAAGACAATAGAATAGGATCGACGTAACAACGGATGATACACTGTATGGTTTGTAGCATGCGTTCGTGTTCCACATAACATATGTAATCAGAAAGGACTTCCAATCAAGCACTAACAGTAAAACAACACCGACGTTACGTGACCGATGGATGATAGTGAAGTAGATTCACGGGGGATTTCACGGGTCGCTCGAGGCAAAGAGCCCGGGTCCTAGGCCCCCTCCCGCCGCCGCGGTGTGGGGGGGATGGGGTCGGCAAACAAAACGAATTCAATCACGGGAATTTCTTTTGTGTTTTTGTTTTTTAGTCTTTTTTGTTTTGCCCCCCCAACCATACTCCTCCACGCACCTGCTGTCCTACGACAGCCTCCCTCTCACAGGCGATGCCCGAGCTTTGGTAAGGTCCAGGACCGAGCTACCACGATGGATACACCAGCCCATACTGTCGCTTTTGGGGTGTAGATGTCATGATACCTGCACGCACCGACATAAACAAATGTTCATGTATAATAAGTTTGTGTGACAACATACGATATCATCTGGTTTCATATTATGTCTATGTGTATATCATACGAAAACATAAGGTTTCTAATTCATGTATGTGAGTATATGTGTACTCATATGTATGTTTCTACTACGTGTCGTGTGTATAGAAGTTTAGATATGCATGCATGCATGCATGCATGCATGTAAATATATCTAGCTACATATTGTTATAGTTATATACATATATTATGTATATGTATGCACATGTGTGTATGTATGCATGCCCGTACATATATACATACCCCAGTATGTGTATACATGTGTATATATATATATATGCCTACATATAGATACATACTCGCATGTATGTATAGAGGGCGAGACATAGATGTGACGATATAGACAGCAAGAGCGGGAGTACGACGGGATGCATGCCAGCACAATTCGAGCATAGCTGCTCCTTTTATGTACGGTTAGGGGATAAGGACCGTAATCAAGATAGACCAAAGGATTGCTGCTTTCCTTAAGAAATCCAAACTCCGAGACTAGATCATGTGTGAGCCAGTCATTAAAAGGGAGCATGTTGTTGGCAGAACCCCAAACCAGGGATGATTGGCTTCCCACTAACTATGATAACTCAATAGGGAATGACGGCATCAACATGGGCGAGTGGTGGTGTGCATCCGAGACACCATACTGTAGATGACACAACAGGTGCAAGATGTGATTATATTGTTCATAGACCCGAAACGCGGAGCAATAACAATAAACAGTTCCCCCCCCCAAAGTGAAAACTGAATAGATCATGTTGGGTTTATATGTGTCAGTGACGCCGAGGACGCGAGCCCAAAAGGACTGATTGGTCCTAAACACCCCAGCATGAGACCCCAAGGCAAGGATGGATGGCAAACCCCAATCCCTGGAAGGCATCGCTCGGTTCCCAAGGCCCATAACCTTCAATAGGGCATGGTTAACTCGTGCATCGTCAAAACCTGGGATGGCTGGCTGCCCAAGACCTTAAACCTTGGCAAAAGCTATGTCATGAAAGGACTAGTCTGCTAAAGAACACTGGTTCCCCAAAGCCCCACACCCTTGACAGAAGGGAGTGGTGCGGCGTCGTTGTTAATTGTTCTAACATGAGATATTGGATATAAAGCACCCAGTCTCAGAAACAGAAGATGGGTGGCCAACATAGTTGCAATAAACAGCTCCGCACGCAGGGCTCCAGCTGCGAGAAAATAAATGGCTGCAAGAGATGATAAGCCTTTGAGTAAGCCTTCATCAAGCAAGCTATCCTTCGTACGAAACATTGTGACGAAATTGGAGGTAGCGCATGTGTATATACATATATGGATCCAATAACACGACTCAGCTGATGGCCTGCATGTAGTTTTTCGCGATGGGAGCTGTTTGGGTGGCTTGCGTGTATGTTGCCAGGCTCAACTTTTCATTTCATCAATGCTACAGAATATGCCGGAAGTTTGTTGTCAAAGCCATGTGTTGCCAAACACGTTATTTGTGTTGGACTGTGCATTCAGGGTCGAGACAAGCACGGCTTCGCCGACAAATTTTAGGACCGTAGGAGTCCGATCTTCAGAGTTTCAGTAAGATGCCGTGGGACATGACGAACAACCACAGGATTGACACGGGACGGATTAGTCGGAACATATCCATGGCAGACACCACATTGAGTGGGAAGACTTCCCATGTTCGGCATCAGCGTTGCGCAAGCTTGTGAGTGAAAGTTCATGGAAACCGGGAGACTATGGGGCCCGTGACGTGTTACACTCTTCCCACACATATATATATATATATATGTATATATACATATATATATACAGAATATGTACCGATATATGTACATATATACATGTTACATATATATATATATATATACATACATACATACATACATACATATGTAGCACAAAGCATGGTCGTGTATACAACATGGATACAGATGTATATACGTACATACACTGGCATAATCATGTAAGCTCAATGCTTTCTCTCGAAAAACCTGAAGGCCGTCGAGGCAGCAAGTCCCCGACAAGACAGACGAGCGGGGGGAGGCATTCTTGGGGCCTTGGGGCTCAGGATGTTCAGTTCGAGTCCAGACAGGTTTGCTAATATTTTGCACCTCGCCTGTACTGTGAAACGGTAGTGACGACGCAGTGTCCGAGAGATGTCTGGCAGGTTCAGACGTACGCCAAGTGCTCGCGTCGACCGTGCGACGTTCTGCAACACCGCCAACAGTGGCTTTGATGGCGGGCCTGCCGTGCCATTATGGCGAGGGAGGCAAAGTCAGAGACGGCACTGCAAATGAAACAGAGAGTCCGTCGGAAAACGATTACTGCCATGGAGACGGTGGGCGAACTGCCGTTGAAAGTGATAAGCAGGTAGAGTCTGAGACTGCAAGACCGCAACCTTGTGACCCATCGAGTCAAGCACCTCGTATTCCAGATGAGCTTGCAGTCAGCCAGGCATCCAACGGAATGCAAGGCTCTGACAGCGAGCAGATGGGCACGGAGGATGCAGAGACCCAGGTTGTCCCCACGGAACATGAGCAGCTGTCTGTGAAAATAGAGGAGGCCCAAGAGCAAAACTGCAACAGCGAAGGCTTTTCCAACACAGACAGGGACGCAGATGCACAGCAGGGGACACGAGCCGAGCCACTCGACATTGTGCAGCTCTCAAAGACTCAACTGAGCCAGTCAGGTGGAGGGCAAGCAACAGCAAGCCTGAGCCGAGATCACTTCGAATCTGACGATCCCTTGGTGACACAGCTCTGGGTAGACTGCAAGAGCTTGCGTCAAGAGATGACCGAACTTCTGGAGATTGTGCTGCGCACGTGCAAGAGATGCCGAGTCGCACCGGCTAACCTCTCAGATTTGACACCAAGATCTCGTGGGATGTCGCACAAGTCGGAACTGCGGAAGCTTGTTGAGGCATTGTGCCAAGCTCACGAAGCCGCGGTCGCAGGCGGCGCAGGAGGGGAGATCACAGATTCCCAAATTCAAAGAGCCTCGTCGCCCGAGTGCTCGAAGCGCCGCCAGTCATCCGCACCGGCTCGTTCCGGCCGACAAGGGCAGAGACGCCCTTCCGAGACTGTCGGCGAGTTGACGCGGGAAGTCGAGTATCTTCGCGAGAAGCTGCAGGCGGCAGAGGCTCGCGAGGCAGCGCTGAGCGAGCGCTGCACGGAGGTCGAGGTGCCGCTCAGATCGAGCGAAGGTGCACCAGAGCGAGCTCCAGAACCAGAGCTGACGAAAGCATCTCCGGACTCCGTCCTCCAAACCTCAGGCGAGAGATTGTATAGGGACCCTTGTACCGGAGTTGACCAAGAACGGATCTCTATTTGTTTTGTTATTGCCATGACGGATTGAAAGCAGCAGGTTGACAGAAACCTTTTCGCTGTAGCGATGAGCATCAGTAAACCCAGACATCACTTAGCGTATTGATTCGTGAACATGAGCCCATTACAGGTGACGGAGGCCAGGTGAAGCCGATGAAGCATGGTTTTGACAAGGCGCGAGCCGTTATCTGGGTTTTCCACATTCCACGGTGCTGACCGTGCATGCGAATGCGTGCAAATGTGAAAGGTGTCGCGAGCATCTTCTTGGGCCTCCTTGGACTCTGGGGCGCACCTGCTACAGATGGCTCTTGACAAAAAAGCTGAGGCTCTCCGCATGTGGATCTCCCTGAGTTAAGAGAAATCTGCAGGCAGCATGCTTGAAGCACGTCCGTCAGGTAGCACAGCTTGAAGTGCTCAGTGAAAACACACCTCCTGGAAGCGAAGAGTGGATCCAGGCAGGGTGTCAGGAAGTGATGCATTGACAATGGTGACAAAGGCACTTCAGAGCTGCCCTGGTTGCAGGTTAGTCTGGAACTATGTTGCTATGCATTGAAGCGAGATTACAATTGACACGCGAGGCAGCAACTCAACTGGCGGCGGCTCGTGAAGAGCTTCGCCTGCTCGGCTACTTGGCAACCGCACAAGATTCGCTGTGCGATTGCAAAATGCCGACACGTCCCTCCTGTCATGGTGTATGTCTCTCCCTCCGTCTCTGTTTGTCCGTAGTTCTTCATGCGCATGTAACCACCATGAACTAGCTAGTTACTTTGATCATGCTTCAGTCATCTTCAGTTCGTGTTTCGTTGTACGACATCTGCACGGATTTGGGCCGGAAGAGTTCAGAGGCGGTACACAGGGGGAAGCGTTGGGATCATGACTCTCTCAATCCGCTAGAGGGAAGCGTTCAGGCCCTGTTCCGGCATTCTACTTCAACCAGCGGCTACGCTGGTTGCTTGCCGGTGGTTTCCTCCTGGTGATGTCCAGGTGGTCTCGGATGGTTTCTATCCCTGGTCTTTGGTGGTCTCCCGATTTCCGATCCCTTGGCTCTCTGTTGGACTCAGGTGCGCGTGTGCGGGTTGCATGGGGCTCTCGTGACGTCTTTGCTGTATTGTACTTCACTGTTTCTTCGGCCTCCAAGCGAAACTCGAAGCTCATCTGCAGTCTTCACTTGCCTCTTCGTGTGATTCCCCGGCTGGTGCAATAGGCAAGGTGCCAGAGAATGGCCTCGATTGCCAACTTTCTGGCCTCCAGCGCAGACTAGCCACCCGACTCCTGCGAAGAAGCCCCTGAGCAATGGGAAGGCTTACTGCAGACAGTAGCTGGCCTCGACTCGAGGAGCCGGGGTTGCGTGCTCCAGTCCGAGGGCCTAGCCTGCCCCCGGACCCAAAAGGAACGAGTGGCAGCTGTCACAAGACACTTGCAGTCCATGCTGGAGATTCCACAGTGAGAGCTGTTGGGGCCGGTTTCATGCCCTACAGATCAAGTACTTGGCAGCTTTCAGATCACAGTGACACCCTGCTGATTCTGGGTGGTGGTTTTGCAGCTTCTCTTTGTTTGCTGATGTTCATGTGCTCTTGGTTTGTGCAGAGATCTTCGTATCTCTGGCCTTGGCCATTCTGCACTGCACTTGAATATGTTGCTGCACTCCGTACCATTCCCAGGAATGAGCTGGGCTTGGGCCAGCTGTTCTCTCACGGCGGGATTTCCATCCAGCATGATGCGAGCCTGTCTCTCACGATCTTGTCTTCAACCCTTATGGGGCTCATGGCAAGACGAGCTTTCCCCTTGATGAGACGACTGTGTTAGATCGACACAGCAAGGAGCTTCTGTCAGAAATTCAGATTTGCAAAGTACGAATGAAGCTTGTGAAGGTGCTATTCGTTGCTCTGGCACCTGAGTGCCTTTTTTGCTCGAGAAAGAACCCGAGAGTCCGTAACCATGGACCTGGAGAGCTAGCAGCAGGCAGTTCTCGCTCCGTAACTCCAGACTGTTCTTGAGACTTAGCGGACGTTCTTGGAAAATAGCGACATCTGCTATCGGGTGCTGAGACCCTTTTTCACGTGATTCATATTGAGATTGTATTGTACGTCACTGTTTCGGGATCTAGGCTGGCATGGTTTGTTTAGATCATCCCTTATCTTATCTGAGCGGCATGTATTGCTAAACCGATGCATGCGATGTTGCAGCGGCTGGTCGTTTCTCGTGTTCAATCGGCATTCCTGTAAATCCTTGGGAGTCGCGAGCCGGGAGGCCCCCAGCAGATTTCGTATGATTGTTTTGTCACCTCCGGATCCGCGTCCGTTCTGGAGCATATGCGGTGATTGGTGTTTGCCCGCGGAAGCCGCCGCTGCAAGACAGTCCAAGTCACCGTTGTTCCAGGCAGTTCACCACGTTCTATGTTGAACAATTGGTTCTGCCCTACCCCCACATGCCGCATGGAGGTCTAGGATTCGGACTGCTGCGAATGCTGCATATGAGTACATGTTGCTAAAGCTTATGTGCGAACAAAGCGCATCCCTACGAATTATCCTCAGGTTTGCAGGACAGCCTGGCCTTCGAAGAGTTTGGTCCGTTTGTGTTTCCATAGAAGCCCGTCCGATCGGATCTGCAAGCCTCTCAAATCAATTGAGCACGCAGTCTTTGCATCATCGGCGATGCCTTCGGTCCCTTTGTTTCTTTTGCTGTTGTTTCGTCGTCGAGCTCGGTTTGTTTCCTTGTCCTGGTGTTCGACCATGTGCTCGAGGAATAGGATGGGCATGTGTTGCCTTTATTCATGCTGCGGTTTTCTCATTTTCGTCGGCATTAGCTTGATGCTTCTTTGGCGGCTGACTCGGGCATAGAGGGCGCAGTGCTTTTGGCTTTGTGCGTTGCATAGGAGGGCCAAAGTCTTCGTTACAGAAATGCTGTAGAGCGGTACGTTGTTTTTGACATGAACCCGAATGGCACCATACGGCACCGTCCGTCCCAAATGAAGTATTCAGGCCGCCTGGAGCCTAGATTCATCAAGTCCATGCAGTGTGTGTATTTCCCTGGAAACCCTTGCACCCTTGATTGCGAGATACTGCTGCACTAAGGCGAATATATCCATCCAACACAAGTGACTGCTCTCTCCGGTCCATAGCTTATCCGACTCATTGACAAATCCTGGTAATGTCGCATCCTCCTTGATGCATGTACAAACAACGATCCCACCAAGACTTGACGCGGGAGATTCTTGTTTCATTTTTCGGAGATGATACGGCGCATGTAAGTAGCAGCGCTCATGTACAAAGGATGGTCCAAGCATAGTTGCTAATGATTGCACGATCAGGTTCGTGATTCTGCGACGGCGCAAAATCACCTGGCATGAACCATGAATTCTGCTATTGTGGTGAGGAATTGAGCTGATCACGGAATGGAACCAGAACACCATTTCGTCTCATCTGAACGGCAGGAGCTTTTAGCAGAACTTCCTGCTGGAGAGTTGCCATCTGAGCTTGTTCATGCAGTTAAGTGGGTTGTCAAGAACTTGTGCAATACTTCTACCATCATGGTTTTTCCAGGTTTGACAATGCGGAAGTACGCAGAGGGGCTGCCATCTCAGCACGACCACATGACTCACCCCATGTCCTGTGTCCTGCTATGGCGCCCAAGCAACATTGTAATCTTGACATCGCGTTTTTTCACATATGCCAGTCAGAAGCATCACAATGACGCTGTATAGTAGTCCATGTAGACTCAAAAAGTCAACCAGACCACGAAGCCGGGCTCAGCTTTGTGACCTGGAAGTGCGAGGTCTTCATTCGCCGACACCGTGGGGGAAGCTCTTCTGACAAGAAGGTCCTGGCCATGCAGATTGTCACAACAAGTCACCTGATCTCCCGCAACAGGGTTCGTTGCTAGCATCGGTTGACATAATCTGCGCAAAGTACCGTCAGCATGTCCAAGCAAGTTACGGCTGGAACTGGAAGTTTGCAGGGGCGGCAGCCGCAGCAAGGAGGGAGCAACCAGTGCTGCCCAAAGTTGTCCTGCCATCCCGGTGCCTCAGTGCTGGCAACGGCCGGCCACCTTTGCAGGCGTTCACTCGTAATCACAATTGAAAGTACTGCTGCTCAGGCGTCACTCTCATTCGCCACCAGCGGTTCAGCAAGTACCGCCATCCTAGCAGGCGGCGGGCTGCGCGGGCAGTGCACTCAAGACATGCGAGGCTTCCTCTGAGTTTTCGCAGGCATTCGGCCCGTGATTCGGCAGTGAGAAGCTGAAGTGTATTGCAAGGAAATTCGGCATCCAATTCAGCCGCTCGGCTGGCTTCCGCTGTGCCACCAGTCAGAACAAGCCTCTCAAAGCTTGCTGTTTACGAAAAAATTTAGGAAGTGCAAGACTAGCGTCTTCGTACGTGCTCCCACCACTTAAAATGCACTGGTCGCACAAGTGGGACAGGTTAGTGAACAATGTAGGTGCACAGTCAGATGTGGTCCGATTTGCTACAAGCTCATTAGCTGAAGGGCTCTGCTCATTGGTTGCAAATCGCTTTGCAAGTAGACGATGTGCTTCGAGGTGGATTCCGACGCGAGATGGCCGCAACCAACACCGGGTCCAAAAAGTGTTGGCGTCTGCAGCCCACAGCCTGCGAACATCTTGCCTGCAAACATCCGAGCATGGTCTGCCATGGGCGCGGTGTGCTATGGTGTGCTCTTTCTTGTCGTGCTGTATTCGCTAGTGGCTGGGCTGGAGTAGTCAAGGGTTCTCCGGCGCATGACACGCTTCAGCCTTGGAGCCGACGCAAAACCTCACAAGACTCTCAAGCCACAAGCATCCGCAAGCCCGAAGTGAGGATCATTGAGGATTTCATGTCGTCTGCTGTGCGATGTGTTTTACAGCAGTAGCATCGGAAAATGTCCGCACAAAGTCGTCAAGGTACGTGCAAAACACACTGCCATGGGAAAGGAGCGACGCAAATCCAGGAGTCGAAGCAGACGCCGGTTTCGTTCTTGGACAGTTTTAACATCTTGGGCTGTGCTCTGATGGTGAGAAGTGATAAGGAACGATGATGAGGCAGCCTGCCGGGATCTCGTCTTCAGCTTAGGAAAGCTGAGTTCACCCGAGGACACGGATCTATCTCCAGAGTCAAGGTTGCAGCTGCTTGAGGCATGGGGTGATTCTAAACACCAGCAGAGACTCTCTATGACTCTCTCAGCATGGAAGCGCAGGTGGAAAATGCGACATTGAAGGCGGGGCCCGATGGACTGCAGCGGAGCCAGGGACGTCCCCAAATCTCACAAGGCAGAGAACCGCGAGCTGCGAAAGAAGCTTGTGGAGGCTTTGCGTCAAGGCCCAGGGCCCGGGGCTCGAGCCTTGCGTCAGCCAGCGATTGTCACTTGGACTTTGCATGGACGCCAGAGTTGTGATGTAGCAAACAGGTGGAAATGGCACTTCCGGCATGTTTTTATCCATCAAGCGAAGTTGCTTTTTTCTGGGCAGGGCTAGAATCCGACGTGCATGCTCATCACTGCTGACAGCATGCAGACAGATAGGGGCCCGCAACAAGCCGGACAAGCAGAAGGATGACGGTAACAGAGCTGCCCGGGCGACAGAGGACTGGATGTTGCGATTGTGTTTCCAAGAGCTGTGTTTCGAAAGGAAGGTATGCAAATTTACAGAGGTGTGCTATACTATGGTGTATCTTCGCGCGCTGTGACAGCTTAGACATGAATTCTACGTCAACCAGTTCCCTGCGCAGGAGGATAAGCGATCCGCGCGGGAGGCACTTTGCAGACACTGAGTGCAGCAGATAAAAAAACTTGCCACCACAATGCACGCCCGCCGAGCTGGTCGCCGGAACAGAGAGCATAAGACCTCGCTGCATCCAGGAACCTGTCGCAGCATCAGACACCAATGCGGTTCTTCTCGTCAACGCCCAGATGGAGGCTTACAACGAGGCCGCAGCTCCATGCTAGGGCTACTACTTGGTCGACAGGTGAGATTCGCTTCTTGAGCTGAAGCTGCCTGCCAGCCTATCCCCAACAACATTCCACCGGAGAAGCGGCTGCCAATGGTGTGCACGCCCTAGGTCTACCTACGTGTTGACTGCATGCATCTAGAAGCTTGTGCATTCCACTGCAGCCGGTTGGCAGTTGCATCCGACAGCCACGCTCGCAGCCGTGTGCTCGTTTATTTTTTCTAGCACCTCTGGGCCTGATCATGAGACAACATCAGACTCTGAGGTGATGTGCTGTTTCTCACCTCATTCCATGAAAGTTTGCATTCTGTTCACCGACTTGAGCGTAAAGCGCACGCGTGGGACAGGCAAACACACTTGTTAGAGATCTGCAGGTATGTGCTTAACAGTGCGTTGTGGCAGGTTGTGGGTTCTCGGCACAGGCACTTTGCGATTGCTTTGTTGGCGCTGTTTGCGGCGTTTTGTTTGCAAAGCGCGCCAATGCCATGAGTCATCTCATTGGAACAAAACCTCAGAAGGTGCTTCAACGAAGTCTGGTCAGGACAAATCCAATGCGCAGATGGGGGCGAAACCCCAAGTTTGGAATAGACTGAATAGATTTTTGCGAGATCCGGAGCAATCCGACCGGGGCAGATTTCAGAGGACTCCCGAAAGATCTTGTGAAGTCAGAGCTTGGCAATACCGAAAACATGATGCGCATGTCAACGATCGTGTTGTATTGCTTTGCCACAATCCTTGCAGCTTGCCAGCTTCGCAGACAGCGTATGCATACGCCGCAATGCCAGGAAGTCCCGATTAAATGCATCAATTAATCTTTGGGTGTCTGCAGTCGGGCCCTGTCTGGTGCCAACGGCAAAGGAGCTGAAAGGCTGATGCAGTTGCCGGCTGTACCTTTCGCAATAATCATAGGCTACACGGATGGTGCGCTCCTGCTTTGTATCTGCTAGAAGTCCAATTATCGCAATGACAAACACATGCCGGCCGCGAAGTCCAGGGAGAAGAAACTGATGCGGTTCATGGTCCAGTTTGATGACAAGGCAGTTCTTCTCAGAAGCTTGAATTGCTTGCTCACGTGAGTTGTCAGTTTCGCTTTTTGGTGTTGAAATCTCACGGCAGGTGCAGATCCTTGACCTCAAATCGGGACAGACGATCATCAAGGACAGCTGCATGCAATCGCAATCCCCGCACTGGTTACTCCCCCTGTAGGATCGCAACCTCTTCATCAAGAGGTACACTTGTGTCTTCAGGGAGCTGGTGGCTTGGTTCCTTTTCACCAGCGACAGGTGAGTGCAGTTGTTAGAAGGCTGTAAGAGATGTTAAATGTGAGGTCCGGCTCGAAGCTTCAGGGGCGTCGGCCTGAGGTGTGCATGTCAATGGCTGCAACTGTAAGCAATAACGACACACGCATGGTCAATGCGACTGGAGCATGAATGAGGTTGCGAAGTGGAATACCCTCCCGGACACAGAGATCATTCAAGAGTTTGTTCCAATCCCGAAAATGTAGAACACGTGCTTGGGACTTCGGGACTTAGAAAACGCGTTGTGTGCCCGCGCCCCCGCAAGCAAGGAGGTAAGGGAGACACACACACACACACATACATACATACATACATACATACATACATACATACATACATACATACATACATACACACACACACACTACAAACACACACACACACACACACACGCACACACAATTTATTTCCCAAGCACAGTCCGTCTCAGGAAAGATCATTCTCACAATCCGCAGTCTAGGAGCAGTGGGAACGAACATCCAACGCGGACCACAGAAATGCAACAATGGTGTGCTTGGCGCACGTGTGTCGCACCGCCTCATGAACCGACCACCAATCACCACCAACCACATTTCCAGCCGACGCATGTCGAGCAAGCTCGAAAAGAGGCGCGAGCATCGGTGCTGATTTGGGGCCACGCAGTGCAGTAAGATGGAAGCAGCAAGAATCCAACCTCCATGTCTCGATAGAATCAGATACCGGCGGTCAGGATACTCGCAAGGGCCGCATTACATGGACATCGCGACGGACATGCTGCTGTCGTTTACCACTCGCTCGGCTCGCGCGGCATGAAAAGCATGATGCCCTTGAGCGAAGCACGGATTGTCCCAAGCAGATTGGGGGCTAGTACCCATGCGCTGAACGTGTCTAGCCACTTGAACCTCCTGCCTCGGCTAGCACAGGGGCCGATGATCCTTGGAGAGAGAGAGAGAGAGAGAGAAAGAGAGAGAGAGAGAGAGAGACGAACCAAACCTCCACTTGCATCATACAGATCTTGTGATCCTGCACTGCATCGTCCTCAGTTGTTGTTTTGCTTATGGTGGGGGCTTAGTTACAAGCCTTTGTTTCTACTGGGGGAAGTGCGCCTGTCGAGGGACTTAGGATATGCCATGGAGGGCGCGGCGATGAGGCCGGGACACGCGAAACAAAGTTCAGGGTTGGGGGGGATTTACCGACAGACGCACTCTGCCAGCTGCACCTACCAAAGGACACAAACCCGTCCACCGATGACCCCACAGCCTCTGCCACTGGCATATCGGGGAAGGGGGGGCCTTGGCCCGGGTCTGTTTGCAGACCCTACCCCTGCGAAGCGAAGAGAGAGAGAGAGAGGGAGAGAGAGAGAGAGACAGAGAGAGAGAGAGAGATAGAGAGAGAGAGAGAGAGAGAGAGAGAGAGAGAGAGGGAGAGAGAGAGAGAGAGAGGGAGGGGAGTGGAGCTCCCCGGAGCAGCGAAAGAAGGGACGAGTGATGCTAGCCTAGCGCGTTATATGGTACGCTCTGGGTGACAAAGCTGTTGAAGTAAACTGTCCCGGCAACAGGCCGCTTTCGCGTAGCTGTATCCGGAGAGCCCTCGGATGACCCACCTGGTGCTTACAGGTTTGCAATGGTAATGGTCTTAGAAGGGGGTGTTTTCGGGGGAGGGGTACACAAGCACAGGTGGGGGAACGAGCCAATCTCTCATCGCCGGAAGGGGCCTGACAGACTCTGGACTGTTGCGAGCCGTGGGGGGGTTGGCCTTCGGGCCGGGGTCCTCGCACCCACACCCCTTCGCAAGCAAGCAAGAGAGAGAGAGAGAGAGAGAGAGAGAAAGCGAGAGGGAGAGGGAGAGAGAGAGAGAGAGAGTGTGTGTGTACGTAGTACTGTACTGCCAGCCGGGAGTCTTGCCACAGCGGTGGTAGCAAGTGAGACAGAGCATGCATGCAGTGTGCGGCCGTGTGTCAGTGGAACCTAGGCGGAGATCGAAAGTCATTGAGCAACTGAGTAACTGTTGGGCCGCTCGACGAAGGGGCCGCAGAGAAGAAAGCAAGCCAGCACACTTGCCGGCACACAATCAACTCAAGACTCAAGAGTCTTATCAAAGAAGCAGAGGGTTGCAGTCTTGTTTCGGGACAGAGGTTTGAGTCGCGGGGTCCTGCTAACGCGCTGCTGACTGCCACCTTGTACCGAAAACATTGGGTGCGCATCTGGCATGAGGGATTTTCACGGCTCCTTCAGCCTTGGGGACATCATGTCCACAGGACTTGTTGTATCATCGAACATGCTAAGTGAGGCAGCGGCAAAGCAGTATGACACGTGTGCAGCATCACCTGGCACAAACTTCCGAGGTCCTGCTTGAAGCGGTTCTACTTCGATTCATCAGGTACTCTACGATGCCTGCAGTCGCATGATCTAGGCGTATCTCAGCTTTCCATCACAGGTCCAACGTATTGCGTTGACTACGAGATGCATGAGAGCCTGGTAACGGCCATGCCTGGCACACCCCCTGCTTGCAGCTCAGTGATTGAGAGGTGTTGAGCATGCGATACGACTGATGCATTGTTGTTCTTACTTCGCGGTATTTCGCGGTGCCACATTTAGGATGGCAAGCTGGGTGTACGTGAGCCACGAACAGAACACTTGATTGCATTGACCTCAGCGAGGTCTCGCTGTTGCTGCTGTCAACTGTGAGGGGAGCATTCATTGCAGATGCAATTCTGACATGGCGTTCCGGCATTGACCACAAACTTGCAGAACATCGCACATTCATTCGAGTCCATAATTCGAGAACTGGAGCCGCCAAATACTCCACCAAGCTGAACCTGTATGGTGGCATGTGCATGCGCATCTTCAACTAACACAGCAACATTCACCCAATTAGCCATGCAGCACATACCACTCTGCTGCTCGCGCTTAAAGACCGGAACATGCCAACTTCTGCCCAAGTCCAGGTTTCCTTTCGAAAGGTTCGTGTTCACAACGTTCACGCATGCATAGTAATACGTTTGCTACTTCTGGAAAGAGTCGTTTTCATTGCCAGCCCGCTGCATTCTTGGATAGGAAGCCGCAAACTCTGCGGGCATGTCGAAGTGCTTTGTGTACCTGGTGTTCATGTATGGGAAGGCAAGAGCAAGCAGGTAGAGAGTCACAAACCATGCTTATCTGCTGAGTTCGGTAGTCTTGCAGCAACTTCGCCCGATAGTGCCAACCTCCATGCCTTGGCAGACTCTCGACACAAGGTCCTGTACGAGGAGAAGGGTGGGAAGCTAACGCGCATGTGGTTGAGGCTGCCGCATGTGTGACTACAAAGCTGTCAGCATGAGCAATTGGTATTCCAGAGGTCCGCACAGTGGCACAACCTGGTCTGCAGTAATAACCATGATCACTTACATCATGCTGCCAAGTGGAGGCGAGACCCTGGTGTTCCATACACTATCATACACTACTTCAACATTCTTCCACAGATGCAACAGCACGTATCAACACTCTCACATATTTGCAATGCAAAATTGAATTTGGTGATATTTGGTGGTTTCGGATCATTTGCCGTTTTGTTCTTTGTTCTGCCCCCGCCTTTCCCGTAATGTTTTTCGCTAGTGGCCCAATGTCTGCATGTTGTTTGAGTTTCCGCCCGTCGCCTTTTGCGTATTCATGTGTGTGTGTGTGTGTGTGTGTAGTCCTGTCCACTTTTCGGTTGGTGGTTTCTCTCCTGGTTCGCTGGCTTCCCTCTTGACACCTTCCAGGGTTCAGAAGTAGGGGTATATTATACGTCGCAATCTGCGTACTTAGCTTGCTTAGCGCTTTCAGGGCTGTCAACGAGGGGTTTCGCTTAACAAGTAGATTGAGGTTGTATGACTCAGAATTTTAAGGCAGCTTAGATTCCGCCTTCCTTGTTGGTGACCGTGCGGACAAGTGAAAGAGCGACGCAGCTACACGAAATGCGGAGGGTTACTGCATGGCTTCGGAGAGTGCGAGACGGACTCCAGGTCTTCATGGGTAAGATGTGGATCTTCCCGGAAGTTGTACAGCATGACCTCGATTTGAGTACACAGGACGCTAAAGGTTTCAAGATTGATTCGAGAGAGAGAGAGAGAGAGATGCGAACATGTAATTTCATATAAGTGTATCAAGCATGTATATATATATATATATATATATGTATATGCATATAGACTATAGGTATGCACAACTTGTATACATCATATAGATATATGTACATGTCTATCTATCCGTAGATGCATAGACGCACTTCGCACATGAGTGGGCATCATCCGGATCTGGGTTGATCGTGAAGCTGAGTAGCATGCTCGATGGGTAGGTTCATGCTCAGCTGGCAGCTACGGACTTCGGGCATCTTCGGGCCTTTAAACTGTTCGAAGTGTTGGAACGCCTCTGAAGTTCTGGGTTTCGTCCAATGATAGCTAGCATTTGAAGCATCTAAATCTGTTACAGTTTACAGTATTGGGGCATCTGGACAGCTTCAGCTGGAGCTTTGCATGGACGCTGCCGCCGGACAAAGACAGATCGCACAAAGCAACGAATGTTATGCTACAGTATCAGACCTCTTCGGGCTACATGAGCGCGAAACCTCTCTAGCACTTCATCATGGAATGTCTGTGAATCATGCAGGCCTGATAGCGAAAAATTGGGCAGCGACCCCTATGCCGGTGAGGAGAGCTCTTCGGGGCGGGACACTGGCTTTGCGAGCTTGCCTGCTAGCTTGATCTGCGGGGGATGGGCGTGTCTCTCCGCTGTTGTGCTGCAAAATGCATGTGTGCCATTGCAAACAGTCCCTGCTTCGACGCAAAGAGCAAATGTTTTGATGCAGCAGCTCTGCAGAGGACATCCTAGCATCCAGCGAGGCATACAAGCAATTTGAGGTGGAAGTCATGTTTCAACATGGTGTACGTTTCTGCAATCATTAAGATGATGGCAGGCAAAATTGAAAGAAGTCACGGGCGGCAAACTGGGAGAGCGCGACTGCCATGTTTGCATTTTCTGCAGCCGGGCTGGCACTCAACCTTGCAAGTCTCCAGGCGCATCTTCCACAACTACCACGACATCCCGAGTGTTGGCTGACTGCCAGTGCCTGCGAGGGCTCAGCGCATGAAGCAGCGCAAGTGGCCCCCGTTTCAGAATGAGCCGTCTCCTGGAGCTGCATATCTGGAGCAATCCAAAAAAGTGCGAGCGAGCGAGGATAGCCCCCCCCCCACACACGCACACAGACAGACAGACAGCCAGCCAGCCAGCCAGCCAGGCAGACAGACAGACACACAGACACACACACACACACACACAAACACACACGGAGATACGGAGTCCATCAGGACAATTCCACTCGATTCCATTTCTAAATAAAAGGTAGATCTTCGAGACCGTCCATAATCCTTAAAGACCGTCAACCTGTGGCAAGAACTGGCAGGATCAGACGCGACTAAAGCAAACATGTTGAATCTCACTGCTCCGATACACGATGGCAACAATGTACAGCGATGATTGTCACTCCGAATTGATCGAAACGGCAGGTACGTGAGCTACGCGTCCCCAGCTCATATCAGTGATCTGTAACAGCCTCTTCGTTGGACCGTCACTGTTACAGACCAGACGGTCCCCCTGCCACAAATCCTGTATTGTTCCAGAAACCCTTAGCTTAGAATCAGGGTGTACACACACACACCCCTCCACAGAGGGGATAAGCGTCCTGAGGCTCGCTTTTTCCTAGTATGGTCATCGTCGTCATCGTCGTCGTCGGAGAGAAAAGGAGAGAAGGCGAGAAAAGAAGACGATAGCTCGGCTGACAGACGACCAGAAAGAGGAAAGAGGGGAGAGAGAGCGAGAAAAAAGATGACGATAGCTCGGCTGACAGACTGAGAAGACAAGCGGTCCTGAGTCCCTGAGGGCAGTACTCACGGCTCCTTCTCTCTGCAGCGCGAAAAGTAGGTACAAACCGCAAAACAAGCCAAGATGCTGCCAGGACCACTTTTTCGATGTCTTTACATCGTCACTCAAAGGCTACTAGAGCCACTATAGGACCATTTAGGCCACGTAAGCCCATCGCCTGACCAATCGGGGCACCATTGTTCCGATTGCTCGCTAGGAGCACTTAGACCCATCACCTGACAAGAAAGGGCCACTCTTTACAATGCCTTTGCACTATTGACCTGTCCCGAAGGAGTACGGCCTGTTATGGTACCATCATGGGCCGCAAAACGTACCCTGGCAGTCCGCAGGAGCGGTTGTTGCCGTTGGCGACAAGGCCACACACGGAGATAAGGAGTCCATCAGGACAATTCCACTCGATTCCATTTCTAAATACGAGGTAGATCTTCGAGACCGTCCATAATCCTTAAAGACCGTCAACCTGTGGCAAGAACTGGCAGGATCAGACGCGACTAAAGCAAACATGTTGAATCTCACTGCTCCTATACACGATGGCAACAATGTACAGCGATGATTGTCACTCCGAATTGATCGAAACGGCAGGTACGTGAGCTAGGCGTCCCCAGCTCATATCATTGATCTGTAACAGCCTCTTCGTTGGACCGTCACTGTTACAGACCAGACGGTCCCCCTGCCACAAATCCTGTATTGTTCCAGAAACCCTTAGCTTAGAATCAGGGTGTACACACACACAAAAAACACACACAAACACACACACAAACAAACACACAGACACACACACACACACACACACCTGCGCACGCGCACCCGCACCCGCACCGGCACCCGCACACGCACACGCACACAGAGACACATGCGGAGAAAAACGCACACACGCACACACAGAGACATACCCACACATGCACACTCACGAACACACCCACACGCACGCACGCCCACCCACGCGCACGCACGCACACCCACGCACGCGCACGCACGCGCACGCACACCCACGCACGCGTACGCACGCGCACGCAGGAAAGAGCACGCACGAGCAAGCACGCACGGGCAAGCACACACGAGCACACGCATGCACGAGCACACGCACGCACGAGCCCGCGCACGCAACGAGTACGCGCACGCACGAGCACGCGCACGCACGAGCACGCCCACGCACGAACACGCCCACGCACGAGCACGCCCACGCACGAGCACGCGCACGCGCACGCACGAGCACGCACGAGCACGCATACGCATGAGCACGCACGAGCACGAGCACGCGCACGCACGAGCACGCACGCGCACGAGCACGCACACGCACGAGCACGCACACGCACATGCACGAGCACGCACGCTTACGAGCACGCACGTGCACGAGCACGCACGTGCACGAGCACGCACACCCACGAGCACGCATACGCACGAGCATGCACGCGCACGAGCACGCACGCGCACGAGCACGTACGCGCACGAGCACGCACGCGCACGAGCACGCACGCGCACGAGCACGCACGCACGCACGAGCACGCACGCACGAGCGCGCACGCGCACGCACGCACACTCACCGCACGCGCACGCGGACTCACACGCGCGCGCGCACGTGCACGCACACGCACGCGCGCGCACACACGCACACACGCACGCACGCACACACGCACGTGCGCGCACGCACATGCAAACCCACCCACCCACCCACGCACGCACGCAGGTACGCAAGTACATGCACACACACACACACAGGAACACAACCGCACACACACACACACACGCACACACACACACACACATACTCACATACTCACAAAAGCAAACATTTTGATTTTGACGCTTTGTGCAGATGTCTGCCGTGAATGTGCCCCAGCATTGTGTGGAACCCATCACTCAACGTGAAACAATGACAACGTCTTCTAAACAACTGTGAGCTGAAGCCTCGGAAATGTCGAACCTCCTACGGCTAGCAGCGCGTTGCATGAAAACCGTTTGCAGTCTGACCCTGGATCAGTGAGCAACAGTGCTTTACGCGAAGCCATACCCGATGATCTTCAGGGAGCGTGCGCTCAACGCCATCACACGGCAGCATGCAGTCCTCACGCATGCGGAAACAAGGCCGTCGGTACTTTCCAACTTGTCTAGCAGACAAACATAAACAAACAAACAAGCACACACAGTCACACACTTGATAACAGAATCAGGTCAGAGCTTACAACTTACAACATTGAACATCGACCGATTCTCATCACTGCCCTCGTAGGGAGCACGGAGCCAGTAGGCACTGAAATATGACCAAGATGCGACCAGTGTTTAAGATGCCAGTGCGAGCAACCGGTGATGCAGAGCAATGCACACAACTTTCAAGCGATGATACACCCACCAGCTGTCGCCACGCGACCCACGTGCGGTATCACATGCGCTTGGGTTTTCGAGCCTTTCCCGGAAGGGGTATAGGCCTCGGCAGTGGAGACTCCTTCGGAAATTTTCTCCAGAACCCAAGCCGCTAGATTACACAGCGACTGCGCAGAACCCTTGGGAACAAGGGCGGACACACACACACACACACACACGATGCCAAGCAGGCACGCAAGCGCATGTTCTTAGCGACACATTTGGCATGAACATCACGAGCATGTGCCGCGGTGTATAGCGGAGTTTGATTCGGGTGAAGAACTCGTACAAATCGTCAGCTGTTGCTCCGAATATTTTGGGGTAGGCATACTTCAAGATGATGCTCAACTACCGTCCAGTTAAGAATCACCCAAAACTTAGCCAAGCATCACTTAGGACTTAGCCACGAGTCACCTTGAGCCTGACCAAGGAGCTTGCGCGAGCGAGGTGCAAGCCAAGGAACACCTAGAGCCTACCCAAGCAGCCTTTGCTTCAACAAAAAACCTACCACAACAGCACTGTGGCATGCATCACCTGGAGCCTAGCCGAGCATGACCTTGAGCCTAGCCACGCAGCACGTAGAGCCTGAGCTATTACTCTTGGCATTGCGTCTCGAAGATCTCGATTACATCAGGGCGGCAAGAACGGTGCAGTGGTAAGGACACGGGCACAGCAAATCTTACATACAATTGGCGAGACTGACATTGTCTCCATATGTGTCCTAGCTTGAACGAAATTGTTTACTAGGTTTCGACGACCCCATCCCGGAATGAACTTCAAGGAACGACGGGCTCGCTGGGCCATACATCCAAAGTATGCATGATCCTAGTCACAGTTGTCGCTTTGCCAGAAAGACAACCCGATCACACTTGATGACTCGATCAGGTCAGAGCTGAAAGCATTGAACATCAACCGATTCTCATCACTGCGTTCGAAGGGAGCACGGAGCCAGTAGGCAATGAAATATGACCAAGATGCGACCAGTGTTTGAGATGCCAGTGCGAGCAACCGGTGATGCAAAGCAATGCACACAACTTTCAAGCGATGATACACCCACCAGCTGTCGCCACGCGACCCATGTGTGGTATGACATGCGTTTGGGTTTTCGGCCTTTCCCGGAAGGGGTATAGGCCTCGGCAGTGGAGACTCCTTCGGAAATTTTCTCCAGAACCCAAGCCGCTAGATTACTCAGCGACTGCGCGGAACCCTTGGGAACACGGGCGGACACACACACACACACACACACACAGACACACTTGAGAATCCATCGCGCGCCCACTCATCTGTTGTTTATCAAGCCATGCTTGATGTAATCGTGAAAGCATTAAGCTTTCGGGGTTCCGGAACCAATCAGGACCACAGGGGCCTTGTCCTGTTTTCTAATCTTGGCACCAGAGGAGGTTGCCTTTTCAAGTACATGTTTCGTACTTGTAAGGGGCGAGGATTCCAGCTGCCACGACGGACCCAGGAATTCCTCATGAGGGCCACCAGCTGTCACGATGACCGTCGACCCAGGTGCACCCTCCCCTTTCTTGTCTTCGCAGGTACGTTTCCACGCCCTGTCACTGGTAGTCTTCGTTGGCTGAGGTACCGGTGACGGGCCCTCAGCCCCCGCTCCGAAAAATTTCGAAACATTGGAGCGGAAAACTTGGCGAAATCATTGTTGACTCTTAGTAACAGAGTCCCACGCACACAGAAAGCCACTTGGGCGATGAGGCTTGGGTCCTGGCCTCCTACTGTCTGAGGCTTGGGTCCCGGCCTCCTGTCGTCTGTATTGAGGCTTGGGTCCTGGACCCTGTCGTCGTCTGTGAGGCTTGGGTCCTGGCTTCTTATTGTCTTCAAGTTGAAGCCTGAAACCTGGCTTCCTGTTTTCGGTGAGCCTTGGGTCTTGGCCTTCTGCCCTTTTTTCCGGATTACAGCTTGCAGTTCTGCGCTTCGCACTCACTGCAGGTCTTCGTCTGTGAGGCTTCGGTCCTGGCCTCTTGTCGTCGTCTATGAGGCCTGGCCTCTTGTCGTCGGTGAGGTCTGTGAGGCTTGGGTCCTGGCCTCCTGTCGTCGTCTGTGAGGCTTGGGTCCTGACCTCCTGGGTCCTGGCCTCTGGTTGTCGTCAAGATGAGCCTTTCCTGCTTTTGTTTTATTTACAACTTGCAGTTCTGCGCTTCGCGTTCTCTGCAAGTCTGCGGTTGTGATTCTTGGGTCCTGGCCTCCTGCTGTCGTCATGTTGAGGCTTGGGTCCTGGCCCCCTGTCGTTAGCATGCAGAAAATAGATACCTGATCCTTCGCACAGGGGCGGCTAGCTAATCTTGGCACAGAGGCCGACTAATGGGATTTTGTCTCGGAGCTGAAATCGTGGGCTGCGGACTGTAAAGCCGGTGGTTCCATCGGATCTGGAAAAGGTCAGACCTGCAATGAAACCTGGCAATCAAAAGCTGACATCAAGTCAGCAGCGAGGAAAACATCGCAACAGAGGAAAACGGATCGGAGGTGGCGGTTCCACTTCGGGAACCAATCAATTCATCCCTGCCTTTATCGTTTCAAACCTGGCAGGTACTTGCACGCGCTGACCCCGCCGCAGGTAGCACGGTAAACGAATACAAGACCAGCTTGCAACTACCTGGTACACACGTGAGAATCCATCGTGCAGCCATTCATCTATTGTTTATCAAGCCATGCTTGATGTAATCGTGAAAGCAGTAAGCTTTCGGGGTTCCGGAACCAATCAGGACTCAAGGCTCATCAGTCTAATCTGGACACCACATGGGGCCTGTCCTGTTTTCTAATCTTGGCACCACAGGGGGTTGCCTTTTCAAGTACATGTTTTGTACTTGTAAGGAGCGAGGATTCCAGCTGCCACGACGGACCCAGGAATTCCTCATGAGGGCCACCAGCTGTCACGATGACCGTCGACCCAGGTGCACCCTCCACTTTCTTGTCTTCGCAGGTACGTTTCCACGCCCTGTCACTGGTAGTCTTCGTTGGCTGAGGTACCGGTGATGGGCCCTCAGCCCCCTGCTCCGAAATATCTTGAAACACTTGAGCGGAAAACATGGCGAAATCATTGTTGACTCTTAGTAACAGAGTCCCACACACACAAACACACACACACACACACACACACACACACCCACCCACCCATCCACCCACGCACGCACGCACGCACGCACGCATGCACGCACGCACGCATGCACGCATGCACGCATGCACGCATGCACGCACGCACACGGATGCACAGACAGACAACAGACACAGACACAGACACAGACACAGACACACACAGCACACACGCAAGTGCGATTGCGTTGGACCACTCAAATGCAGCAGGCCAGCAGGCCCGCAGGCAGGCACGGACACAGGCAAGCTCGGAGGCACACGCACGCACGCGTATGCTCACCAGACATCATCCACACAGCACGAACAAGTAGGTGCTCCGCATCTTGAAGGCACTGTGTCACAAAGGGATGCTGGTTTCGAAACTGACAGCATTGTTTCAATTTTCTGTTTTTCACCTCATCGGCGTGCTGGTATGCGCTGGTCCAACAGCATGATTGCATCGACATGCCCATGCATCACCACCCTGGCGGGTCGGTCAAATCTGTTTTCCACAAGTCAGCTCAAAGACTTTGGGAATTTCGGCATTGCCGAACAGCAATTGCTCAGCAGCATGTAATCTGGGAGTGCCGATGCTTCAACAACTATCACATCACCTACGTTTAGGTTCTCGACGGGGGCTCGGCATGTAACCTGGGATCACTGTACGAAACGTACATGCCGTACATAGCATCAATACTGAGCCGTGGCTGACCATACTCTCATGCCACAGTCTCCCCGTGGCTGGGCCGTGTGACCTCGAGATCTTGCAGAACTGTTGCATACGCTTTTGCCATTCGGCTCTCTAGACTCCAAGACTGAGTCAGGCATGCCAAGGCTTACAGCCTCCCAAGAGACTTGTAATGCAAGCCTCGGCTTCGATACATGTAAGTGTAAGCTCCACGTGTTACCCAGCCACGGGTCCGAGGAGGACACCGAGACCACACAGAAAGACAGACACATCCAAACTGTTGAGCTCATCCTTGCGCTCTTGGCGCAAGCCAATCCTCCGACAGATCGGAAGCTTGTCACGATTGCACAAAGGAGCGGGTGGAGTGCCAAGGGACAGAAGTGGGTCATCGCTGTTGTGCGTCCGTGATGGGACATGACGGGCCAGACTGCACGCAAAGCCCCACAGGATTCGCTCAGCATGCCAGGCCATGGCGTCGTGGATGTTTGGGACTTTCCTGGCCAGCATGAAACCTGCATACGAGGCTCCTGCATTCAATCTCGGTTTGTCTGAGTCAGCTTTCCTTGCTTTTTGGAGCAGTCAACATCAAGGTCTAGGCAGGCACAAGGTGCGGAGGATGTCGCATGAAACTCAATTCCCTGTTTTGGCAGAGCCGAGTGGATACCGTTTTCGAAGGCAACGCCGCCATGGATTTTGGGAAGTCTTGTTTGCCGCAGCTACATTTGTCGTTCCCACTTGCCAGGTCCCAAACTGAAGCAACTTTGGGTGGACATTGAGCACAAGTGCTGGGAGACGTTGTTACTCAGTATTTGGATCCTGACATGCTGCAGCTTCAGTCAGCTATTGCATAGAACGATTGCGTATTGACAGAACTTCAAGGACATGAATCGAGAAGACACGCCAAGAAGAGTAAGACCGAAGCCTGTATTGTCTGGCGAGAGAAGCAGAAGACAGCAAGACGACACATGGGGAGCCATCGCCGCAATGGCTGAAAGTATTGTAGAAGCCGGTTCATCTTGTCGAAGAGCAATTCTGCTAGGATGTGTTTCTACATACCGACCTGCCTAATCCTGCATACCTTCATGCCTGCCTGCATGCATGCATGCATACACGAAGAAATACCTGCACACGTACATACTTACAGACATACAAAATTACATATACGCGGGTACATACATGGTTGCAACCCTCTCTCTCTTTCTGTTTCAACCCCTGAGGCTATGGGCAATTTCCGGCAGTTGTTTTCGTATTCTGCAGGGGGGCAGAGGGGACATGCAGAGCGCTGCCCAACGAAGCTGTCTGTGAGATCTCAGGATGTCCGATGTACCAGCTTGACGTACCTGCAATTTTGAACCGATGCCAAAGTTGAGAACACCTATTTTTATACCTCGGGGTAAGTTTAATCCAGATATCTGCGGAGTAGCGACTGACAGAAGTAGTGAGAGGGAGGATTCCACGAGTCTGTTCCAAGCTATACTCGTTAATCACTTGCGGTAGGGTTGCCTACCATGTCTCGTCCCCGATCGGACCTCAGTTGTCGCATGTCTTGATCGGACCAAAACTACAGTAGTGCCTGTCCTGTAGGCCTCTGTTGCCAGTCTTGGGCAGTTCTTCTGATTGACCTGTTCTGATTGCTTTTGCTCTGGGCTTGTTGCTGTCTGCAGGTCTTGGCTTGCTCAAGCCTTCTGTGTCTTTGGCATTGGGGGCTCGAAACAAACAGATCGCGCGCACATACACACACACACACACTTTTGCTCACCTCGAAACCATATCTAGGTGGTCTAGCTCCTAGCAATAAACGACGACGCTCGCACTTTGCGCTGACATGATCTGACATGGAAGCCGGGTGCGGTGTTCCAAATACCCGCACGCGCAGCCAGGGCCCTGCTGCGCCAAGGTTACGTACAGGACCGTTTAGGCCTTGAGTCTCGACAGCTGCGGACCCTGCAAGTCAGGGATATTGATCTGCTCATGGACGGTGTTGCCGTAGCTTCGCTTGGGGGCCATTGCATTGCAGTGCTCGTGGACGGCATCGCCATGTCTTGGGAGTGCCAACTAAGTGGCAGCCAACTTGGCCTTATGTTGTTTCGTATTCGGCTGGCCGGACGGGGGGTTAGACGATCGGACGTCGACGGCAAGATGGCAAACAGGCACGAACAATCGCGAAACACAAACGTCCAAGTTATGGCAATCAGGTTCTGCAACACAAGCCGTGGCACAGAACCCAGGTACTTGGAAGAGGCCGACGATGACTTCAAAGGAGCAGGGAGCACGTATTACATGGACCTGCTTTTTGTTTGGGGTCATCTTGTCACAAGGTCCATCCGTACTTGAAGCTGAAGAAGGAGGTCGTGCCCAGTTTGTGCATCAGCTGATGGCAGCTGATGTCCGCTCGAATTTGGTGGTGCCGTCGCAGGTCAGCCACTGCAAGGCTGTAATCAAGGAGGACACGCGACGAGAAGCAAGAAGCTCACCGGAAGGGTGCATGTGAAGAGCCCGCAGTCCTTCAGCCTTTCTGTCCGACTGCCAAGGTTCTGCAGGATTGCACCCAACGGATCGTAGATCTGGCGAAAGAGTGCAGTGCCAGCAGGCGACTGCCGCAGCTACACGGCTTGTGCTTGATTGTTTCATTTCGGACGAAGATCTGCCGGTGTTGACCTCACTATTCAAAACGCGTTGCATGGCAGGGTGGCTCACGAAAAGTCGGTTCATCGCTTTTGACGCACGAAGCTTCGAGTGCATCGGAGTTTCCTCAGGAATTTGCAAGCATTCTTCGTGCCAACACTCGAAAATATGGCATACTGCGGAAGAACTGGGAGACGATCAGATCCAGAAAGCCATGCTCGTGATCCTCCTTCGGAAGATGGAGCATGAACTCCGAGCATTTCGAATGCCAACGTTTCTTTAGTTCTTATGAGATCGAAGTTAGCAACAGTGGGTGCGGTGCGAGCATGTGCGGCCTGAGACCTCGGCACTGGCATTGCGGTTGGTGCTGTCGCAGTCAAAATCAAGTGCGCTTCAGCGATCGACGAAATCCCCGAAAGAATCGCCAGGAGCGGCAAAGGTCTAACAAAAAGCCGCAGCCTCAGGATGCAAAGACCTCTCAGCATTTCAGCAGGTTTCTCGGGATTTGCAGCATCCGACTGTCCACATCCGTTGGCTGCTATCAAAGGCTTTGCAAGAGAGGGGAAGACAGGGGAAAAGAGTGCTCTGCACTCGAAAACCAGAATTTTTCGGGCACACCTGTGGCCCAGGAAGCCTGACACGCTCCTCATGCCCGTAGAGAGAGGGAGAGAGACAAAGAGCGAGAGAGAGAGAGAGAGAGAGCAGTTGTGGATCCTGTTAACAATGTAGTTTGTGCTCATGAAGTCGACGTCGAAGAAATTAAGCATGCACCTGATTCCACCCTTTGCACCGTCATGATCGGGGAATTGCAAACATGACATGTCGAACTGTGCTCCATGCCGTGTTTTGTTGCTGTAATGGCTGTTCTGACGTTGTAGAGGAGCGATGGCATACAGTCGATTAAAGGGGGACATTTGTTACTGAGAGCATACACATTTTGTCTTTCCGTCAGGTCAATACTATACCCCAAAAACTGCTCCGAAAGGGTGTTAGTGGGCTTGATGCCCGGGGCGCTGATCCGCCCCTACGCTCGGGAGAAAGAGAGAGAGAGAGATAGCTTCGTCATTTCCTGGCCTAAAACGTTAGGATAGGCCGTGTCCTGAAGCCTTTACCACTCCAATCCGCGGTGCGCCCTCCTATCTCCCCTTTCGCCCTTCAGACAGAAAGAGACACACCGAGAGACTGACTACTACCAGCACCACCTGCTACCTACGTGTAAACAGAACAAGAGCAAGAACAGGAACAGCAACAGCAGCAGCAACCTGTACTACTACCGTTACTACCATTACCATCACCATTACCATTACTACTACTACTACTACTACTACTACTACTACTACTACTACTACTACTCCTACTACTGCTACTAATCCTACTACTACTACTACTACTACTACTGCTACTACTACTACTGCTACTACTACTACTACTACTCCTACTCCTACTCCTACTCCTACTCGTACTCGTACTCCTACTCCTACTCCTACTCCTACTCCTACTCCTACTCCTACTCCTACTACTCCTACTCCTACTCCTACTCCTACTCCTACTACTACTACTACTACTACTACTACTACTACTACTACTACTACTACTACTCATTCCAATCGCAGCAGGTTGCTCAGCTTGGCATGTCAGTCTAATGGCAGTACAATGCACCGGTGCCTCTCGGGCACTGTGGCCATAAGGTCGAGTTCCGCTACGAATAGCTGCAAACTCGAGGCCTACTCAGCGCATTCGGTACAACTAAAAATCAAAAATGCTCAGAAAATCAAAAGCATCACGGAGCACAACCGACCCGAGTGCATCGGGTGCTAACACGGCTGGTTGGATGGCACACTAGGCATCAGACAGTAGGGGTCGTGAGTGGCGCCACTAGGCTCACTCCAGAGACTTCAGCACCCAAGGGAGGCCTGGCTGCAGAGCATCGCCGGAACACAGCTTTTTCGCACATACTAACTGTGGCCTGGCGGGACGCACGCGTCAAAATCCAAACCACTTCTCGAAGCAAGGTTGCCGCCGCCAGCTTTCGGTCAGCATTCGGGACAAGGTAGCGATGATCTGCAGCCGAACACTCATCGGGTATCTGAAGGAAACGAAAAGAGCGCAGTTTCTGCAACAAGCTCACGCGAGGAAACGGTTGACAGTTGGCAACAAAAGGCTTGTGTAGGACTTGGTTACCTATAAATTACTATAAATGACTGAATCTACGCTTGCTTCAGCACGTGCTGTGAATCAGCGTGGACGAATGTGCTGCTTCCCCCAGCTCCAGCGGAAAGAGCTGGCACCCTCACACCATGAGTCCTGTTAAACAGATCAGCAGTAAGGAAGATTTTCATTTCACCGCGGACTTGGGACCGGGCCAGCAATGCGAATGACTAGCTTTGCTTGGATGTCCTGAGCCCATGGGTTGGGTCTCGTCACTGGTGGGGGGTTCGTACACACGGACCGCAGCCCAGACGGACAGCACGTTTGTATCTGGAGCCTGGCCTGCCAGCGCCTGCACACCTGGAGCCTGGCTTGTGGTAGGCACCTGCAAGTTTGCACCTGGAGGCTGGTGCATGTCTGAAGGCTGGCCTGTGTGCACTTGTGACGGACCTGAAGCCCAGCCTGGCCAGCTTCTGCGGGCTGAGTCTGGGGTCAAAAATGTCTTTTTTTTGTGTGTCAAAATGTCTTTTTTTTGTCTGTTGTTCTACATACACATGTTTCGGCTGTGGTTCTAAGCTTTACGGTTCAGGTTTAGGGATTAGGGTTAAGGGCTTAGGAGGGTTTAGGGTTTCAGACTTGAAGCTTCACGGTTTAGGGTTTAGGGTTTGGGTGTAAGGTTTAGGGTTTAGGGTTGTGGTTTAGGGTTTGGGCTTTGGGTCTAAGGTTTACAGTTTAGGGTTCTGGTTTAGGGTTAAGGACTTGGTTGTAAGGTTTAGGGGTTTAGGGTTAAGGGTTTAGGACATAGGGCTTAGGGTTCAGGATTTACGCTTGGCCGAGACTCCGCCGAGACCCGGCCGAGACCCTTTTTCGGGGTTCGCCAGGGTTTAGGGATTAGGGTTAACGGCTTAGGAGGGTTTAAGGTTTTAGAGTTGAAGCTTTACGGTTTAGGGTTTAGGGTTTGGGTGTAAGGTTTAGGGTTTAGGGTTGTGGTTTAGGGTTTGGGCTTTGGGTGTAAGGTTTAGGGTTTAGGGTTTAGGGTTAAGGGTTTAGGACATAGGGCTTAGGGTTCAGGATTTACGCTTGGCCGAGACTCGGCCGTTACCCGGCCGAGACCCGGATTTAGGGTTCGCCAGGGTTTAGGGATTAGGGTTAAGGGCTTACGAGGGTTTAGGGTTTAGGGTTTTGGGTTGTGCTCTAGGGTTTAGGGTTAGGGTTTGGGAGTAAGGTTTAGGGTTTAAGGTTCTGGTTTAGGGTTTAGGGTTTGGGTGTAGGGTTTAGGGTTTAGGGTTGTGGTTTAGGGTTAAGGACTTGGTTGTAACGTTTAGGGGTTTAGGGTTAAGGGTTTAGGATAGGGCTTAGGGTTCAGGATTTACGCTTGGCCGAGACTCCGCCGAGACCCGGCCGAGACCCTTTTTCGGGGTTCGCCAGGGTTTAGGGATTAGGGTTAACGGCTTAGGAGGGTTTAAGGTTTTAGAGTTGAAGTTTTACGGTTTAGGGTTTAGGGTTTGGGTGTAAGGTTTAGGGTTTAGGGTTGTGGTTTAGGGTTTGGGCTTTGGGTCTAAGGTTTAGGGTTTAGGGTTCTGGTTTAGGGTTAAGGACTTGGTTGTAAGGTTTAGGGGTTTAGGGTTAAGGGTTTAGGACATAGGGCTTAGGGTTCAGGATTTACGCTTGGCCGAGACTCTGCCGTGACCCGGCCGAGACCCGGATTTAGGGTTCGCCAGGGTTTAGGGATTAGGGTTAAGGGCTTACGAGGGTTTAGGGTTTAGGGTTTTGGGTTGTGCTCTAGGGTTTAGGGTTAGGGTTTGGGAGTAAGGTTTAGGGTTTAAGGTTCTGGTTTAGGGTTTAGGGTTTGGGTGTAGGGTTTAGGGTTTAGGGTTGTGGTTTAGGGTTAAGGACTTGGTTGTAACGTTTAGGGGTTTAGGGTTAAGGGTTTAGGATAGGGCTTAGGGTTCAGGATTTACGCTTGGCCGAGACTCGCCGAGACCCGGCCGAGACCCTTTTTCGGGGTTCGCCAGGGTTTAGGGATTAGGGTTAACGGCTTAGGAGGGTTTAAGGTTTTAGAGTTGAAGCTTTACGGTTTAGGGTTTAGGGTTTGGGTGTAAGGTTTAGGGTTTAGGGTTGTGGTTTAGGGTTTGGGCTTTGGGTCGAAGGTTTAGGGTTTAGGGTTTAGGGTTAAGGACTTGGTTGTAAGGTTTAGGGGTTTAGGGTTAAGGGTTTAGGACATAGGGCTTAGGGTTCAGGATTTACGCTTGGCCGAGACTCCGCCGAGACCCGGCCGAGACCCTTTTTCGGGGTTCGCCAGGGTTTAGGGATTAGGGTTAACGGCTTAGGAGGGTTTAAGGTTTTAGAGTTGAAGCTTTACGGTTTAGGGTTTAGGGTTTGGGAGTAAGGTTTAGGGTTTAGGGTTGTGGTTTAGGGTTTGGGTGTAAGGTTTAGGGTTTAGGCTTTGGGCGTAAGGTTTAGGGTTTAAGTTTAGGGTTTAAGGTTGTGGTTTAGGGTTAAGGACTTGGTTGTAAGGTTTAGGGGTTTTTGGTTAAGCGTTTTTGGACATACTTTTTCGGGGTTCGCCAGGGTTTAGGGATTAGGGTTAACGGCTTAGGAGGGTCTAAGGTTTTAGAGTTGAAGCTTTACGGTTTAGGGTTTAGGGTTTGAGCGGGTTTCTAATTTGGCCTAGGCCTGAACAGATGTCCTGTGTCGTAGACGCCTCACCATGGCCGTGACATGGCCGAGACATGGCCGAGACATTGGAATGTGTAAGCCGAGACGTCAACTGAGACATACCGTGACATGGCCGAGACAATGCCATGGTGAGCGGGTTTCTAATTTGGCCTAGGCCTGAACAGATGTCCTGTGTCGTAGACGCCTCACCATGGCCGTGACATGGCCGAGACATGGCCGAGACATTGGAATGTGTAAGCCGAGACGTCAACTGAGACATACCGTGACATGGCCGAGACAATGCCATGCGTGAGCGGGTTTCTAATTTGGCCTAGGCCTGAACAGATGTCCTGTGTCGTAGACGCCTCACCATGGCCGTGACATGGCCGAGACATGGCCGAGACATTGGAATGTGTAAGCCGAGACGTCAACTGAGACATAAAAAAAGACATTTTGACACAAAAAAAAAGACAAAAAGGATACGCGACCCGGCTCTGCGGTGGGCTGACACAACGCCACGGGAGCCGATAGTGTCGGCCTGCCTCTGCATATCATCATTCCTGCATCTTTTGGTCGCGCGTCGACTATTCCGTACACGTTTCCAGTTGACAGCCTGGCGGCATCCTTGCCTCGTGCATGGGGCTGCCCTCAGATCAAGGGCCTGGGGATTCCTTGCGGAGATCGGGGCTTGGTTTTGCCCAAGTCGCCAACAGTGCACACAAGAGTAGAAACAAAATACCCCTGAAGGCTGAGTGACGAGGTCTGCATTCCATGGCATCTACGCAAAGCTCGTCAGGCAAAAGAAGGCATCCTGCTAGTGGAACACGGCCGAGCCAGGGTACTTACTGCTGCTACTATTGCTGCTACTATTGCTGCTACTACTACTACTACTACTACTACCACCACTACTACTACTACTACTACTCCTCCGCGGCGCAAACGTTCGAGAGCTTTTTTGCGTAGCGGCTAGTGCCAGGCGGCATGTTTTAGACATGGCCGTGAGCAAGTAGCTACTAGCTGCTAGCTCCCACTACTAGTAGTACTACTACAACTACAACTACTACTACTACTACTACTACTACTACTACTACTACTACGTACTACGTACTACGTACTACGTACTACTACTACTACTACTACTACTACTACTACTACTACTACTACTACTACTATCACGAATAGTATCACTAGTACTATCGTGCTATCACTAGTACCAATACGAGTGCTACGACGACGACTACTATTATCACTAATTCCTCGCTGCCCGGTGACACCCGTGTCGGTTTCTCTGAGGTCAATCCCGAGACTGACTGACATCAAACAAGTCCCGGTGGATGGTTGACTGCTGCACCGTTTCTGCTCATCAACTACATTCCGCAAATCCGATCCTTTGCAGCACATCTTGAGACTTCAACTTGAAGGGCATGGGTGGCACGAGCAAGGGAGTGGTGTTCGTAGTTTTCTGCTTGTGCTCCAGCTCGGGATCCACGCATGGCACAACCCCACAACCTTCGTGCTCTGTCATCTCAACACCGGACTTCTGGAGCAGAGTTGTTTCACCAGCACAAGCACGTGCCATGGCGCTGAAAACAGAGCTGGGCAGAACGTCAGAGACCGCAGGGGATGCCTGCCATGGGTCAGCCGTAGAGCAGTGCCTGCATAGTGTGTGCTTGCCATTTCGACGGTAACATGCCATGCTGCGCATCACCCAGCTTATTGCACGGTCGACGGGTCGACACTTGTGTCTTGCAATGTGTGGACAAGACGCCTTCTTGAAGCGTTCCGTAGCCAGTTCAATCACGTTCGTGGCCATGAAAATTGAGGATGTCGACTCAACTCTCCACGGCCAGTTTGTTCAGATGGGTCTCACGCCAATGGCTCCTATCCATCTGAATGCACACGACCAGTGTTGCGCAGGGCTGCATGCTCGGTTGAAGATGCTCATGCGCAGCACAACTTGTGCTGTCGCACTTCACGCTAAGGTCGCGAACCACGACCGCTCTTGGCCTAGCGCCTACGAAGCGGTTGCCAGAAATAGCAGGATTGAGCATCTCATTGTCCATCAACGGCCATCAGCGTGCAAGGGCTTGCCAGACTCTCTGCATAGGCACCGATGGCCTTAAAAATGGTGGTCGATTGGTGACGTTATGTGACGTTGGACATACCAGTTTGCAAAGCTGCAACGAAAGCCGAGCCATCCGTGAATCGGAACACGTGCTTACCAGCGCAGCCGTTTGCAGCTGATGAGTCTGTCACCACTAGATGGTTTCAAGACGTTGTCCGGGTGACACCTGTTGCCGATGTTACATCGAATGTTGGCGCCTGTGTCTTCGATGTTTCGTCATATTTCGTCATGTTTGACAGAGTTCCAGGTAAATTTTGGAAAGCAGGCCGTGTGACGTAAACAGTTCTCGAACTGACGCGTCGCATTCGGGTTCTGTGTCCTAGAATGTCCGAGAAGTGCTTGCGCTTCACGGGGGACGAAGCTGTTGCAATCAGATAAGCAGCCTCCTTGAAGGCCGGATTTGACGGCAGTTGTAATTGAAATCAACTCGGTCTGTCGATCTCGCAATCTTTGCCCTGGCCACGAGAGTGTGCAGAGCGAGTAGAACTCGAGGCCAGGATCTGGGCCAGGCCGCCCCAGGCACTCCTGGCCTCCTGGCTCATCCAGAATCCAGAAGCTCCTAGGGTCCTACTCCCGTCAAGAAGCTCTGGCAAGTGCTACAACCTGCGGCCCGATTTGCCCCAAACTTTGCCCACTGCTTCCACTGTATACTTGATGGTTGCACCAGCACACAGCCTCTGATTGCTGCCACTGCTGAGACGAGCTGATCGTCAGCTGATGCAGCAGCAGCTTCCGCAAGATTGCTTCGTCTCCTGGTGGCCACACCAGTGTGGACACTGTTCATCGTCGTAAGACATATGCATTGCAGTTTTGCGGGCAGCGTTCGATACATCTTGCACCGCTTCCCAAACATGGTAAAAGCGCCATGCCTGCTTTTCAAGATTAATGTCCGGCAAATCGGCTGCACAAACTGCGGGGGGCGTGTGGGTTGGACCAAGACAATACCAAAACAGATGCTCCACAAAGTGTTCGAATCAATCCTCCACAACTTGCCCCATGGAAAGTGAGCGTCAAGGTGACGATTCATGCACAAAACAAAAACTCACGATTTCTGCCTCAGGTGACCATTGTCAGCTTGGATTTCTACATCGCAAAGCCCCGCACTCAGCTGCCCTGTCCATCGCCTTTGCACGGGGTTTGACTAAGACAGGCCAGGTGTGGGCGATCAAGCCCGATCTCCATCAACAGGCTGATGCAGATCATGCACGTCATGCTGTGAAGCACTGCATCTGAGGGCCGTTTACGCCTTCATGACTTGCAGGCAAGGTGCTAAAGGAAGTACCGGCAACAGCCCAAGACAGCTCCCTTCGGCACACTTGACGCTGCGTTCGTGTTTCTTGCTGCGTTTCTGTTCTTGCACGTCGTGGTCCGGCGAAGGTCATCCGAGTGTTCGGCCACACCGATACCGGACAGACTGCTTGCGACTTGTTCGGCAGAGTGTGGGTTACAGGAAACGAGGGAATGTAGGATGGAATCCACTACAACAGTCAGAGTGATATGTTCAATGAGCTGGATCGTTCTTTCCTTGCACAGAGATCATTCGAGTGCTTCAACGTGTAGCACGTGAAAGCAGCCTTTGGAAGCATGGTAGCCGCTTTTCTTGGTCCGGCCCAGAGGCCCAGAGCCACACGCTTCATCTCCGTAGGCTAGCAATTTCAGGTCCGTACTTGTCGGATTTGCATCATTTCGCCTTGCGTAGTCGGGTTCTCCAAGATCCCATGCCAGTGGCGCCGCGACCCGTCAACACCGATCGATCACTGGCCCATCACAAGAACTTTGATTTCAATCTCGAGATGAGAAGTTGCCTGGTGCAGAGGCACTCACATTCACGGCATCTTCCCGTTCTTCTATGTCCAGGATGGGCGACTTTCGAAGACTTGGCAACGATGGACCGTCTACCGTACGCTGCAGGTGAACGTGGCCCAGATAGAGGAGATCGGTCAAGAGCATGGGCGCGAGGCGAGGATGGCAGCCTGTGTCACATCGGAGGCATGAAACCATCCTTCAGGGGTACTGCCGTCTTGTCGAGGGGTTCCTACAAACTTTCGCCGATGGCCTCGAGCACGTAACCTCGGCTGCAAGCAGACTCGAGTGGATTCGTGTAGATGCAATCAGATGCGGGCTGACATTGTGCTTCTGATTATGGGTTTCATCGATGTCTTTAGAGCGACCAAGGCAATGTGTCTGCACCAGACCAGCTTAGTTGCACAGCCTGCAGCTGAACGACACGTGTCCGATGAGTCCATCGCACCAGCTTTATCCCTTCATGCTGCATTGCGTGGGCTCAGACGTGCCAATCTCGCCGCTTGGGGTACGCGAGACAGGTCGCTGCGGTCTCAGCAAGGGGCTGCCTGTGCATCCTCTCTCCGCGTTCTAGCTCATTTCTGTTTAGTGGGAGTTTGAGCGGGTTGGCAGCGAGCAGGGTTTGATGCGATTGCAAGCGCATCTTAACCGTAACCGAGAGGGGAGGGCAATTTTTTGTGGGAAAAGGTTTTTTTTTGCGCCTGAGGGAATTTGTTTTTTTTTTGAAGGGGGGATGCTCGTCCTTTGCTCTCGAAGGAAGGAGGCAACCCCTCCCCTCCCCTCCCCGGCCTCCCTCCTCTCCCCTCCCTCGAATCCCTCACTCCCTCCCAGGAGACCCCCCACACCGCAAAAAGAAACACCAAATTCTGCAGCTCATAGAAGAGCATGCAGTGCCGTAAACAGACTCTTCCAATCTTTGCAATGTATCGCTGTTCAGGCCTAGCGCCCACTGCACAGCCTCGCAGCCCATGCCAGGCAAGCAGCAGAGCACCCGACAATGCTCAACATAAGGACAGCGCAGGTCGCACTGGCTGTCAACACTGGCAATTTGAAGAATTACACATACTGCACACAGCCGAGGTACGTGTACGACCTGCGGTGGGTGACTGGCTGGCAGTCTGTGTACGGATGTAACGGACACAGCAGAGAGGACGGGGAGGAGCTCTTCATCCAAATCTGGGCCTCACAACCTCAGTACGTGGGACTCATGGCGCACCTCTTGCAGCAAGGCGCCGTGCTCTCCACATCTTTTCAGCCTTTCGAGGTCCACTTGCCATACCTGCTGCACTTCTTGGACTCATTTGGACTTGGTGGTATGAGAGAGCTTGTTGTCGATCCTACACGAATCGCCTTGCGCGGTGAACTTCCAAAGCAAGCTTTGTCGACTTTTCCTTGGCATCCTGTGTGGCTTTCCAAGTTGGGCTCCAGCGCCCGAGAACGATTACTCAGAAGGCGCTCCTTGGAGCGGCCCTGGTGGTGTGACCGAGCCGCCTCTCAGTGCAGGCCGGAGCCGGGAGCCGGGAGCCGGGTCGGGAGCCCTTCAAAGCACGCCCACCGAAACTAACCGCGGCGAGGCCCAAGTCTGTACACCCGCGTGCAACCACCTGTGAGGCAGAGCCTTGCCAGATGCTTCGTAGCAGTTATCAGCAGTTACAGTTACTGCATGCGAGTGCCGGCCAGGTGGAAGTGGATTGCAGTGCGACGGCCAGAGCCCCGCAGTGTCAGTCGTCTTGATCTTTGAGCTCCCTTCTGTGGCCAAGGACATTCTTCCTCCTCTGGCGTCCACCGCCAGTGAGATGCCAAGCCTCGAAGCCCAAGAAGCTACCGTTCGAGACCACACACGTGGCTGGATTTGCGTGACTTGCCTGTCAGTGGAATCTTCTTCACATTCACTTTCCATCGTCGCATCCTTTCCAGGACACCCTACGAGAGTTGTGGAGGGACGAGGAACGCCGCTGCGCAGGCCGGCGACGGTGCGCTCATGCCTTCAACGACCAATCTGACCACGAAATCGCAGAAGATATCTGGCAGTGCTGGCGCAGCCCGTTCCATGGGGCCCGGTGCCACACCAGCCCGGCGTAGCCGGCTCAGCGTAGGCTGCACACAAGTGCGCAGCGTGCACCTATACCACCCGACCACCTGCTGCAAGTGCATGGTTGCTCCCCCGCTTTTATTTTGCAGCTGCAGGTGCCGGGACCGGGTGCAGCAGGCACAGCACAGCCGAATTCGCTTCATCACCACGTCGAAGCTGCTGACCAGCCCTCACGCCGGATGTGATGGAAGAGTGCATGATGCAGCGACTCAAGGTCTCGCTGGAAGGCCTCAGTTGCGTAAACGTAGAGACGTGAGTATAGCTCATACAGTGTCTGCGTAGAATGTGGAATGCAGCCTCGAAAGTTGCCTTGCACAGGCCAAAGGCACGCCGCACCAGCTCGAAGCATCGGAGAGTCTGTGTCACCGGGACGTGGAAGCGAGGCTGCCTGCTTTGGTTGTTGGCATCTGTATTAGCAACGGCTTTTCGCGCTGTTGACAGGCCGCAGGGGGTGCTTTCACGCAGCAGGACGTGGCGCAGGTAGCGAAACCATGGCGGGCCATACGGTGGAATGGGCATGAGATTGATACATGATGACGGAGCCTCTATGCTCAATCTGTTGCAGGCCGACACCAAGTGCAAGGCAGCATTGACTGCTTCAGGATCTCACATGTCCAGCTGACATGGAGAGCACTGTACTGTAGCTGCAGAAGTCACGCCTTTTTTGGTGTCCCGTGACAAAAGCTTGCATGCAGTACGGAAGGTGTCGCCTAAGTTTGTGCGGGCACTGGAAACCTTGGAGGCCCTAGCTGACCTCGAACTCATGGAAGATATGGCTGACTTTGTATCTGACAAGGCGGCGCTTTCACAGCAAGTGCAGGCTACTCAGGATTGATTCTGTCCAGTTCCTGGTTCTTCACAGCCGATGTGTCGGTCAGTTTGTGAGTGTTCTCGCGACTTCGTCCCAAGGGATCCGCCGGCAGATGAAGCGACGACGGCCCTGCTAGATCAAGGTGACAAGTCAGAAAATCATGATGCTTTGCAGCCGCATTGGCTCTTCGAATTCAACCCGAAGAGTGATTGTGTTCAAGTGCAACACTTTGGCAGGCTATCAGCAAAGCGATCCGCAGGACAGCTGTAGCATCTGCAGTCACCAAGTTCCAGCTTGCCTGCAGAGCCTTACTCTGTTTGTGCGACTGTGGAAGCGTCCTGCAAGATGTGGGTGTTTGCGGTTTTCCAGCGTGCAAAAGCCATAAAGTGGGAAAAAACCTCGCCATGGTATGCTGGGGTAGCGAGGGGGCTCAGCTGGAAGTGGGATTCACAGCATGGCTTGGGCAACGGGTTTTCCAGCTGATGCTGATGTGGCCCCAACTTGAGAAGTGGTCAAACAGTTTGGCGGGCTTCCAAACTAGTACCTAGGCTGAACCTTGAATCATCGATCATCCCCGGATCTTCCCCCCTTGCGAGAGACTCCTCTCCGAAAAAGATGCGAGAATTTTGGCGCGGAGGATCCTGGAGGAACTCAAAGGGTCACATCGCAATATCAAACCTCCCTTGTCAATCTGCCTTGCAGCGCAGGTTCCCAGTATGCTCGTCATCAGGCATGACAATCTCTATAGCACACCAAGCAACTCTTCATCCATCAACTTGCCATATGGAAACTGTGAGATGTGGAAGCCGACATTTTTTGCACCGTGCCCGATGCATCTATGAACTCGGGTTAGGCACCTCGGCCGTTGGGTCAGTTGTGGAGTCGGTTTCAGAATGTCGACATGGTTCTCCTCTCTCTGTGCGACGACTTTGCAGCTTATGCTTCGTTCTAGGAGGACACGGCTACCGAGCCTGAGACGGACTGTGGCACCACAGAGTTGGACGACCTGGAGGCCGAAGCGCCAGCACCTGAGTGGGCGAAGGAAAGGCTCTTATGTCGCTTATGTTGTTGGGCTGCGCATGGCTGAGCTGCAGCTTCGTTCTAGAGCATTTAAAAGTGGTGTAAGCTACAAGACGTTCTGTTTACAGGTTAGATGCTGAGCTGGCGGCGGAGTCGATGGATTGCGCTCCGACACAGCTGGACTTGCTGACGCAGGCGTGCACTTTGATGCGTTGAGCGATGCATCACACAGCTGAGTCCCGGGTACGCGGTGAGGCCGACATGCCAGATCCCAAGAGCATGCAAAAGCAAAAGCAAGCGGGCTCGACGGTCGGCAGCCACACAGGACATCGCAAAGGACACAATCTGACATTTGTGCCATGCATGCTGGTTTTGCGAATTCAAGAGGCTCGAACACGCTGGCGGGGTTTGAATTGTTGGTTGTCCGCATCTTTTCGTAGAGCACGTCAAGATGTAGGGCCTCTGTCAGTTGAAGCTTGCCGCTATGTGTCATAAGAAAGCACCCCAGGCCGAAAAGGAGTCAGACGTCCATGTCACCTGTGAGGCCGGTGCTGCGCTGAGCGATATGCCTGAGATTTGAGATGGCCTGACTTCAGGGCTCCAGCTCTGAATGTCATTGCCCCAAGGCTGATCTTTTTCCGATCATTGCAGATGCCGGCCAGAGTTCCGAACAGGGCTTGTGCCCCAGTCCGGCAGCTGGTGATTGCTCTCAACCATCTGCTCGTAAGAACTACGTCTCGTCTCTCGGCTCGGCCCCATCATCTCTCGCAACCTGCAAGGTCCACTGCCACCAGCGAAAGGTTTCTTTTCAGAGCCGCTTCCCCGGTGGCGAGCTGTGACGAACCACACTTAGCAGATGCAACTTGCACGGGGTTTCCAAAAATACTCAGGATGCCAGCGAGCTCTTGAGAGCGAGCCGTAGGTTTTGTGGATGGCACAATGCAGGGGGCGATGTTCGGACTTGCCGCAGGTCAAGAATAGACCAGAGAGCCAAGCTCAAGCCGACAAAAGCCGACAAAACTCACGCAGACAACTTCCGGTCACCATCTCACAAGTAATATGTCCCTGGATCATGGAAGTATCTGTGCGAGGGGTCGCCGCAAGCCACCAACAGAGTTCCCAGTTGCAGCGTGAAGGCCCGATGATATGGACTTGGACACACCAGCTACCGAGCAGGCAGTCCAAGATCGGTTGCAAGGTAGTTCGGTGAAAGCGATCACGAAAGGCCGGTGTGTGGGAATATTGGCAGCCGCCACCCACGTACGAGGTCTGAAGGGGTCTGCGCAAGATTCGCCGTTTGGTAGCTTCACCGAAATCTTACGCTCTGTGTGCACTGCACATTCCAGCTCGGCTCTCGAGTGAAACATCGCGATGGAGGTATCTACTGGTTTCGGAAGTGAGGTTGGCCTTGAGGAGTCTCAGTCTAGCATGTTCAAAGAACATTCGAACAGGGCAGTATATTGTGCAGTTAGTTAACCCATAGTAGTGTGAAGGCCCCCCTCGCCCGTGCCATCACAGGCCACCGCGCGGCTGAACGCCAAGCGTTTGCAAGACGAAGAAGGCCAGTCCGAAACACCTGCTGCGGAAGAGTATGCGCAGAGTCCGCAGCAGGAGACGATGTAATCACCAAGTTTGACAATGCAGGCCTGGCTGGCATGCTGTGTAACATCCAGGTTGCGATGGCATCGTCAGTATTGTTGGCTATTTGTGAAGATACTCTTCTGTCTGCGAGAGCCGGATCGTGTTGGCTATGTAGAATGATGCACTGATGGTAAAATGTAACTGACTTCCTCTGACGGATTGCCGGGGAGCTTGATTCTGCGCAAGGGAAATGTAAGTGTGTTTTTGGAGTGGCAGGGAATGGTGCATACGTGATTCGTTGGCATGCAGCTTTTCCCGAAATCAGCTCAAGCCTGTGCTCCAATTCTTCTCCCGCCCATCCCCGTGATAGCTGTTGGCACCACAGCTTTGCCTTCTTGAGCAGCGAGCATCGGCATTCTCCAAAGCATGCCTAATGTGAGCTGCATTGTGCCATGTCCTCTGCCTGTGTCTGTTGCTATCGTTATGCATGTCGCAGAATTTTTTTGCTCGCTGACAGCCAAGAGGCCGGTTGACCACCCTTCGGCGCAAGGCGGCCACGGAGAATCAAGGACCCTTGCACGCTTGCGCTCTACGGACGCGTACGAGCTCGAGGTCCTCTAGGTCAGACTCTAGGTCTCGAAAGCTAGCTCTGTGGAGCTCGCGGGAGTTGCCCTTTAGCAATTCACTTGTATTAAGGCACTAGGGAAAAGACAGGGTTTGCACCTTATCAGGTGGGACGTCCAAGAGTTAAGGTGGGGGGTAGGGGGGGGGGCTTCACCTTGTCATTATGCGTTTTCCACTGATAAGGTCCCCTCCCCCCCCTCCTTTAAGGTGGTTGTGCCTGGGATAAGGTGGGGGGGGGGGGCCCCCCCCCATCATGAGGTCCCCCCTCCCCCCCCCCCTCCTCAAGGTCCCTTGGTTTTGTTTGTGTCTGACGTTCGGCGACTGAAGTGCGGTCTTCTCTCCAGAGTTACCTCTAGTTGTCGTTCGCACATTACTTTCTCAAGAGTTAAATGAACGAGCAACGCCGGCACCCTTCACCGGCCCAAACTTTCCCTCCGCTACTGTCGTGCACATCGCTTTGCAGAGCTCAGCACCGGACCTCGTGCTTCTAGCTTTCGTGACCAGCTCTCAAGTCTCTAGGTAAGCTTTTCGCTGTCCAAAGAAGGAAAGCGGTTGCAGCGAAGCAGACTCGCTTCCCTTTCTGAGGTGGGTCTCGAAGGAGTTGACAGTACCACAGCCTGCAGCATCCTGCAGCTCGTAACTGCTCGTTGGTTGCGGCACTGCAGGCAACACCACCGACGCCAGCTCCGCCGAAGCCACTTTGCCAGGCTTCAGACTCTGCGCCTCTCTTCGGCACCTTGCTGACCATCGAGGCGAGAGCGCAGCAAAAGAGCGCAGAGCACGATCCAACGCGCCGTGTTGCATTGCATGCTGCCCCGGCAGGTCCTAGAACTTCCAAGAGCCAGCACTCCACAGCCGCGACTTGATTCTACCAGCATGGCTTCCCACGTTTCCGTCACCAACGTATACCAGAAGCACTTGACTACTCCTTAAGCTTCCCACGACACGAGAGGTTTCAGAGCGATACTGCTATCGGTGCCGTGGCTTTCTGCATCCGTGACGCTGCTCGGCCGAGCTTAGACGTTGGCACATGTTAGCAGCTCGGCAGCCGGAGTTGAAGGCCGGCCGGGCCGGCCGTTGCTTTCAGGAGCGGGTTCGGAGTCTGCTTGCTGAAGATGGAGAAGACTACCAGGAACTCCGAGCAATGAGTGCCAGACGATGGCAAATGTCTGGCTTCTTCATGCCCCGTGATACAGGACGGCCTTGGCCTGATCTGCATCGAGGGCTCAGAGACGCTGAAGATTGATTCCGCTGTCGTGGTCAAGGACAAACCGACCATAATCGACCATTCCGTTGTAGCTCTCATCATGCTGCCAGGAGGTGGCTTCGGAGGTTGACATCTTCAGCGCATTGACGGACGTTTTCCGGGAAACAGATCCAGCTGTCGTGATGGGATACGCTCGCGTCCCAGCAGTCACATCAGCCACCGTTCACCCAGCTTGCCATGCAGTTCCTGGCAGTCGGTATGTGGCAGAGTGATGCAGAGTGGGAACACGAACGGATCGTGCAATTTAACAACAGGCTCGGAATCATGCGGACGTTAGCAGCACGAGGTATGCCCTGTCGCCGCCGGCCTTCAAAACTGTAAGACCATTCACAACGGCCGATACGAGCCAACCGTGAGGAGATGAGCTCCCCAAACCTCACTCTGCGAGAGATCTGGATTGCAACTGGCTACAGTGCAAGTTGTAATTGCTGCCTCATGTTTGTCGATCCAGCTACATCTAGCTAGCTCCTTTCATGCGTGTCGTTTTTCCTCCGTGCGCGGCCTGGAAGGGCCTAACCTCTGCATGAAAACGAACTCGGGGGATAAGGTCAGGTTGGGAGGCTGGCCACGTTCTTTGCGTTTAGCGTGCACCTGCGGACAAAAGCTGTTTCAGAGATGTTCCAGTATAATACGCATTAATTCGCTGTCACATCGTGACATCCTTGTCACAGTCGGCTTGCCGGACGATTCGCCACACACACACACACACACACACACATTTGTTTGAATCGCAGCTGGATCCGACGACCAAGGACGTTGTAAAAGGATCCCTCGGACGACTAATTTCCCGTGCTCAGGCATTGGGCCTGAGAGGCACGCGGCACGTAGCATAGAAAGAGGGTATCATGCATCAAAACATTGGCCATGCAATGCTTCAGGTTTCTCGCAAGACCTGGCACGTGCGGCAGCCAATTCAAGATCTGGTGGTCAACAGGAGGCACGATGCGCTGCAGAGGTATTACTGGCCGTTTGTTGATGCGGCGCAGTGTGGTGGTGTAAAGGCAGTTGCCTTGCTTCACTAAGTGACTAGGCGAAGGACGTGTGACTTCCCTTAAGGGACCATTGTGACTAAGACCCTTTCAAAGTCGAAACCACGTCGGAGAAGCTTAGTGAAGCTCCGAGTAGATCCTGCTCGCAGGCTGCAGCAATGTCCAGCCAGGTTGCAGGCCACGGCTTTGCGTGCAAGATGTTGCTGCTTGATGCCTGGCCGCAGATACTCACGGCAGCCCCGAGCAAGCAGGTTGGGAGCTAAGTGCTGGCGAAGTGGCGCGGCCAAAAGCATTGCTAGCAGATGCTAGCAGCTAATGAGTGGCAACGATCATCAAATCATCAGTCCGCAATAGTCCACACACTGTTGTCAGAGTTTCCGTGGTCATGCACAGGTGCACCTCGCAAGCTGTATCCCCCGGAACAGCTGAGTGGAGGCCTGGCGCGTCAGACGCGGTCCATGGATGGGGAGCTTCTCCATGAGATTCTTTCGAAGGCCTTGAGTTGCCTGGCCGATTGGTTCTCAACGTTTGGCGGGTCGCTTGCCAGACCTTGCACAGTGCAAACGCAGCCCAGAAGAGTCGACAACTTTGATGCTAAGGTGCTGCGAGCTGAGGCCAAGCTGCCAACGAGCTCTTTGCAAACTGCCGCAGAAGTGCTGCGGCGGTCTCAGATGGCGTCATTGCAACTCGTTTCTCGCATTGGTCGTTGAATTGATGAGCTCAGAAAGTGAGTGCCTGCATCGAGTTCGAAGCAAGAACATGACGGCCACACACCGATTTCCACGTGAGGGGCGGCGAATCGCCTAGACTAGGACACTCAAGCGATTCCTCTACGTGGCCGAAAATCTCAAGATTACAACACGAACGACGAAACCAGCATAGCTCAGCCAGAAGGATGGCAAATCTCGCCGTAACACAGCAGAACGGTCGGTCCAGAATGCAATGAACATTTAGAACTGCCAGCGCAAGATGCTCGAGGTTAGAAGCCATTACCGACCCAAGTCGAAGTGGTGTGTAAAGTTGGACTTTCATGTGCACCTTGCCATTACCGCTCCTTGTACCGTTCCTTTGTCTCGCGGAGCGCTGCATGAGCTGCATCTCTGCCAGAGCATCATTGCAGTCACAGATCGAACTTTCCGTCTGCCAGTCTTGGAGAGACCATTCCACTGCTGCCGTCAGAAGCTTTGGCCGCAAGCCCAGATGAGATCTGCACAACTTGCTCGGCAAAGCTTCTCGCAGCATACATCCTGACAAGCAAGACAAACAGTACTGCAACATACCACAACGGACGACCTATTGTGCGGGCTTCATCTCGTAGATGTATCCCCCCACAAAGAAAGCATGCCCAGATGCGTTTGCGGATGGCGACCTCTATGCCCAACTAGAATCCATCCGCGCAGATTTCTCCTTGCAGGACAGCAATCAACCCGACGAAGAGTCTGCCTTGTACAGTCGAGATCTCATGGGCTTCTCCAAAAATCACACTGGCTGTGCGCTTAGGCTGACCGTTGGAGCAGCAATCTCGCCCAACGTGCCTTGGCTTTGGTAGAGCTGGGCTTCATCACCGACAGTGCAGTCTGCAACGCAATCCAAAAGTAGCTTTGCAGGTTTCTGATGGCTCAAGGAAGTTCAAAGCAAACGATAAGTTGATGTTTTATGAACCGCGCGACCTTATGGTATTGGCATGTTTCCAAACACCTCAACGTAGGTCGTAGGTCGTTAGGAGTCGTAAGGTTGGTAGAGGGAGAGACTTAGAGCGGGGCAGCGACATCGGCTCCAAGACGGCATGGCGCAGAGGCTCCTGGCCTGAGCTGTCGTCAGAGCGACGCTTCCGCTGTTCGCTTGAATTGCAAAGCCCAGCTGAGGAAGACACCTACATGGCTAGTAGTGATCTACGTGGCTGGGATGCTGTTGACGGGTACAGTGAACACCTTGGCCACAAAGGTCCAGTTTGGCTTAACAAGCATCGGCCTTGTGGCTCGACTCAGTACAGACTCTAAAACAGGGTTTCGAAGCGTACTGGGTAGAAGCCATTGGTCCACGCTTGTGCATGGTGTGCAACGTAGTGTTGCTGCAGCATGATGCATGTAAGGACGGCACGCCAGAGGTCTTCCACAAGCCGTGGTTTGGAACATTCAACATGCTTTTTGCAGCGGTCCCAGTACTTACTGTAGCTGCGGGGTTAGAGCTTATATGCAGCGTAGAGGATGTATGAATGATGCTCCAGTGAATTGCAGAAAGAAGCGGTTGAGGCTATGTCGCTTGTCATGGCCGTGGAGCGGCTCGGAACCAGCATAGCTGCGGCCTGCCTTAGTCCTCGCATGAAGATGGAGGACTACTTCAATTGCTCTAATTGAGGCTGTTATCTGCTCCCAGACTTTGCTGGTCCTGTCCTCTATGCCTCGTTTGGCGGACTTCTTTCTCTCAGGGTGCATGTGGCAAACCCTCTTGCGCATCAGTTGAGTGTTCGAGCAGATCGCTCACAACTCAGTGCGTGCGGCAGAGGTGTGAACGTGAACTCTGCTTCCCTTCCGGTGCCATTGCAGTCGGCGTGGGGTCCTATCAACCCCTGCACGCACAAGTGAGAGAGAAAGCGGTCAAGCCAGAAACCTCATACATGTTTCATACGTTCACCATGCATAGTCACGTTGACATCACGGAAAACGACTAGCAGAAGCCTGTCTGTTTATCTCCGCCTGCCTAACTTCGTGTGCCAGAGGATGCACTCCTGCCAAAATCAGACGGTGCCTTGACTACATGTAGTTCGAAGTAGATGAGACTGAGCAGCCCATGAACCATTCCAGGATCGGATGCAGACAGACGGAAGAAGATCCTTCTGGTGGCTGTCCCTGCATTCAGTGATTTGCTGGCGACAGTTCTGGCCTGCATCGGGATCATGTACATCCCAGCCAGCGTGTGGCAAATGCTCAGGGGTCCTCGCCCCAGCTGCACATTGTCATGACATGTCATTGCGACATGTAGCAGCTACGTAGCATGGTTCGACATCCGTGATCTACAGAATCGGTTGGCCTTTCGAATGCGTTGTTCCTCGGGCAATCATGGAAGTTTTGCAGAAGGATTGTGTTGTGTTGAGGTGCAACTCTGTTTTTCACGGGCATCTTCTCCGTCACCCTGTTGAAGCACAAGCTCTATGTTTTCAACTGGATCGGTCTTCTACTTTGCATCACAGGCCTTGCTGCTTCTGAAGCTGAGTTGCCGTCCTTGGACGACATGTAAGATTCACAACCTGTGTCTCTCGCTTCAGCCTCATCTCTGGGTGCGAGTCAGATCGTTGATGCAGGTGTCGTGACAGTCGGCTATGCCAGCGTGGAGGGCGAAAAGAGTGGACCTGGGGCACAAGACACATCATCTGTGGCATTTGGAGTTACATTGACATTGCTTGGACAAGTAGTCCAGGCTGCCCAGGCCAGATTGCATGACTGCGCAGCACTCGTAGCCAGAAGCGCTGCGCACATTTCTGTTTGGGGTTTGCCACTGCCCCTACCGTAGGCAACAGTTCGTTGCTTGCCAGTCAAAAGCTATTGATCGTACTAGTAGCAACCTTGGCTTGGCCGGAGTGGCCAGAGTCAGCCAGAGGTCATTGCGGAGGAGTACCTCATGAAGGATGTGGACCTCCCCGCAGTAGAGATCATTGGCTACGAGGGCCTATGGGGTGTGCTGATGATGGTCGTGGTCGTGTACCCAACGCTCTGGCTCTTGCCTGGTCCAGACCATGGGCACGCCGAGGACATTGTGGATACGCTTACGCTAGTCAAAAACAGTCACCTGCCAAGGAGGGCTTCACATGCTTGATTCTAGCCATAAGCTGAGGGAGAAGTGTGGAGCTGTCCAGGCAAAGCTTGAAATTAAGAAAAATAGTAAAGAGCTTGTGCTCGAAGAAGTGTTTGCCCATGTAAGGTCAGCCACTACTGTGTGTCGTGATGATATATCTGGTTTCCTGCGGCACCTTCAACATCACCGGAATTGCAGTGACCGGCGCGCTGTCGGCCGTGCACCGAATGATGCTCGATGCTTCCAGGACGGCCAGTCATTCCGGGCCAAGCAGATGAACGAACATTCATGTGAGCAGATGTTCGCGATGCGGAGAACCGCGGGGCATGCAGCTATAGTTTCGCTCCGAATCAGATCTATCTGCCTTTCTATGTACTTATCTCTCTATATCGCTCTTTCTCTCTCTCTCTCTCTGTCTCTGTCCGTCCCTCTCTCTTTATCTCTCGCTTTCTCTTTCTCCCTCTCTCTCGCTCTATCTCTTTCTCTCTCTCTCTCTCTCTCTCTCTCTCTCTCTCTCTCTGTGCATTATGATGCAAGCTCTTGCCGCCGACATCAGCAGGTGGACAACAGGAGTGTCTAGTGGCTATGTGCTTTGCAGTTTGCAGCATCGCTCTGGCCATGCATAACTGCCTAATTTCCAAAACTCACTCCGGCCTGGCGAATGGCTTGCCAATCCACGAGGCTCCTGGTAGAGTTGGGGCCTAAGGCCACACAGAACCATGTTTAGGTTCTCGCGACAGCACCCTGCGATGGTGAGAATGGCTGGATAAAAGTCCGTTGAAAGCGCGGCCACGAGACCCCACGGGGCACAAAGAGACCGGAGGCTTGAAAGCCTGATCCTCGCCAAAGGGACAACAACATGTTATGGATCCTTTCGCACAGGTGACAATCATCTTGGGCACGGGTGAAGCCTTCTTGTCATTTCAGTCAAGCATGCGACTGTGATACTACCAGCGACCCCTGGGGACCAAGCACGCTTAACTTGGAGCCCAGGCAGCTGAGCCTGATCCTTCGGTTCACATTCAACCCGACCGTCGGGTTGCAGTTACAGCAAAACCGAAATCTTGCGCCATTTGAGCCGGAGTCACAGGGGTGCCTGAATGTTTGGTCTTGTGGTCTTGCTCTTGCGGTCAGGACAATGATCATCTGGGGATTTGGGCTTTTCATTCACTACAAAGTGGATCCGGAGTCGCCCTTCGGCGAAGAGTGGACTTCTTCCAGCAGGCTTCAGCTTTGTGGCTTCTTTGTGCTCATTACCGGCCAAGCGATTTATGGCGAGATCCTTCGGCTTCCTGGACTGAGGCAGGGGCGCTACTCGTAAGGCTCTCTTTTGCTCTCTAACGCCCCTGTTCGCAGGTATCCGGCACAAAGCTTCGATGATCATGCCAAATTCGCATCTCCTGCAGCTGCACTGAACTTTGCCAGCCCGTCTCTGTCTCTGAGGCCAGAGTAGAAGTGTGTTCGAGATGTGGTCCCGGCAGCAATGCTGCCACGGCGAAAGATCCAACAGAAGTGGTGAGCATGCGTGATTGCGGCGCGCTTGCTGGCTGCCACGGTCAAGATCTGCGCGCGGCCTTGCCACTGTGCAAGATATGCCGCAGCTCACCAGATTCGCGGGCCATCGGTTTCTTGCTTCCTTCCAAAACAGTGCTGCCTAGTGGAAGACGAGATAAAACGACTTACTAAACCTGCAATCCGCAAGATACAACGCAGGCAGGCGGGAAGCAGCTGAAAGCTTGCTATGCTCACGCCCGAGGAGTTGCTTGTTTCTTCTCGAAGCATCTTGTTTGAATCTTGCAGCTTGTTTACCTGGCACATCCCGGCACAGTGCCCTTCGTCGAAGGCAAGGCAAGATGCAGCTTGCGGCTGCTGGATGCGTTGAATGTGCCACTCTGAGACTGAGAAGTCAGCGGCTTTGAGAGTATTCTGCACAGATGGCGCTCTGTCGTGAGGTGCTTCCGCGCGCAGCCGAGACTGCGAGGATGCTGGGCATAGACGTGCCAAGAACTCAGAACCCAACTCGCCCAGACTCGCTCATTCTCACCATGAGTTGCGAAAGAGTCAGCCTCGTGAATTTCCGTTTCTGAGCTGACAATGCTTGAGCTATCTCTCTCCGTCTGATCAAGAAGTATGCCCTGCAGCCATGATCCCATTGACCCCATGTTTTCTGTTGCAGCTGTTGTCGTGCTCGCGTCGGGCCTCTTCCAGCCATCACTCTTCATAATCAGGCACATGCCCAAAATGGGATCAGCCATCATTCACCGTGGCTCTCCCCAGGGCGTCGTGCTGACTGCAACTCCCCAAGATTCCTTCCGGGATTCACGGGTTTTGACACGAATCGACATCAGGGATTGCGAAGAGTATCTCCTTGGGCTTGCCAGGCACCAGGACGTTCAAAGGTGTCGACTGTGAAGGTTTGATGCACTCCGGCCCTTTCAGATTCAAGTCTTGGGATCAATCTCTTTGCGGCTTCACTGTTTAGTGCACTGTTTTGTCTGAAGGCCCGCTTTGGCTCAATGTGTCGTTTATGGTGGGCTTTATGCTTTCCGGCAGTACTGCCTCCTTCTCTTCAGGTTGAGCGTTTTGTGCAGAGGATCCCAGTTTCGCGTCGAAGGGCTGCAGCACCGGCAGGTGTTATGAGTCTTCCATGCTTCTGGCAAAAAACCGCGATAGCAATACCTACAGTGCCAGGTTGACGCGGGCAGCCCACCAGGAGCGAATGCTGCTTCTCTCACCTTCCAGGTCTCAGGTGCGCAGCGAAACACGAAGCGGTGAGGATACGCGTCGCCCGAAGCTCCGTGAAGTTTTGGACAGCACTTAGGTCGCTGGCCAACGCGGTGCAGAATGCATACCTTTGGTTATGGAGTGCAAGCCTCAGTCGTAGGAGGTTGTCCAAAGCTTGAACATGGCGAACAGCCAAAGCGGATCCGTGCACCGAAAGTTGCGGTGCAGCCGGCGAATGTTGCAGACGATTTTGCAAGAAGCTTCAGAATCAACAGAGGCCGCGGAGTGGGTTTTATTTCGATCCAGTCGTTGTTCTGGACTTCCAGTCGCCTGTATCTTAGTCTTGCGAGCCCTCTGGAGCAGTGCAAGCTGCAGTGCACACATCGATCAAGGTTGTACCCTTCAATTATAATCGCCTACAACCTCTGCTTCTCCACCTGCGCAGCACCCTGAGCTTGCAGCTACAATTCAGATTTCTCTCGGTAATGGCAGTGTGCCATGTGGAGTGCTCGCCGGAGTTGGGCTTACTGTTTGCGTTTTTTGCCACGGTGTGTGTTGCGTTCATTCGTTGAACCAGAGAAGCAAATGCAGACTGAGTGACGAACGGAGCTGCCAATTGAAACATGCTGCTAGTAAATGCAGGAGCCATACAAGCCGACTGGGGCGCCTGCATCTAGGAAGTGCTGAGCGTGTGCAAACCCAAACGACGATCTGCCAGCATCACTGCATCAACGAAGTTTTTGCAGTGCGGTAATCCTTCAGCACCATGTCCTCAGACGCATTCAGGAACTAACTTGCAGTCCAGGGGTGGCAATGCTGCAGTGCGGCAAAGCAAGCGTCTGAAAGTATGAAGCTTGCAAGCAGCGAGCATGCACTCGGTACGGAGATGAGACACTGCAGGACCAGCTTCGTGCCCCAGCGGTGGAAGCAAAGCTTGTCCAAAAACCTACCCCCCATCTCAGGCAGGTCGCCTGCAGGATATCGGTGCCCAAGCCAAATTGGGCGTGCTGGAGGCTTCTGCAAGTGACTTGATGTGAGTGTTTGCCAGGTTTAGTGTTTAGGAGGTTTGGGGTTAAAGTGTTTAGAAGGTTTGGGTTTAACGGTTGACGGGAGAGACGTCAATGGGCATTTTCGGATCCGACATTGCGTTGCGGGTCTGCTGACAGGCATCCTTCGGCTGAGACGTTTGGAAAGAAGCTACGTCAGACAACACCTGGACTCCAAGCTCTCATTTAAGCAGCTGGGGTCCCAAACGTGAAGCTCAATCCCCAGTTCCGATGTTCCTGGCCCCACCCGATGTGGAAACGAAGGCCTCATACACGGTCACGAGTCTCAAACCTTTCTATAACACCGACCCCTTCCTCCCTGCTTTCCTCTCTCTGATCCATGCCAAAGAAGATAAAAGATTCTGGTGCTATGTTCTATGTTGCGCAGTGCGATTTTGAGATGCGAATTTGAGAAAGGGTGGCAGTTGCAGGCTCTCGCCGCTCTAGCCACCTGCTCCTCGCTAACCTTCAGAGAAGCCACTAAGAATCGTGTGCTCGACAGACTGCTCCATATATTCGCTGGATTTGATCCCCCCATCAGGCCCCATCATGTTAGCATGCTGAGTGGGATGCGCTGTGCTGTGACTGTTGTTGCAGGCATTCGAGAACACCGCCCTGAGGCCCTCATGTCATGGGCGGACTTCGGCGGGAGAGCCTGTTCCGATACCTGATATCGTTGTCGAGGCTCCAGGACGTCTTCGTGACGCCAAACGAGGCTCAAATCCGAAAGTTCCACACGGCCTTCACAGTTTTCAAGACAAAGATGGGCAGGCCGTCTTCATCAAGAGAGAAAAGAAACCTGGAATACTGCCTCGAATGCTGCATGAGATTCTGCAGCCGGAGACTTACTGCATCTTGTTCTTGCTGCACGAGTGTTTTCAAGTCTTGGTTGACAAGCGCCAACCGTGAATGCATCAGTGTATATATGACCCCAACCCATGCAATCTCCAGCCTAGGTCATCGATCTAAGTCGAACCATCTTCGTTAAGATTGCACTCCTGAGTAAGCCTTGGTAGGTTTTCCATTCGGGCATGCGAGGACACGAATCATGGTCAAGAAGGCTTTGAAGGTTTTGCAGAAGGAGCAGAAGGAAGCTGGAGTGGCTACAGAGGCACCGAGTAGAGTGATTTGACAAAGAACTAGCTGAATGCTGTGCGGCTTCCATGCCTTCTTTTTTCAGCTCCCGGTTGCCGTCCTGAGAGCCTTAGGACCGTTAGGAGTAGCTGATAAAAAGACAACAGGAGAGAGAGATAGCAGTCCGAAGGCCTGAGGGTCGCTTGACGACCCCTACGCCCTGCAGAAAGAAAGAAAGAGATAGCAGTCCCATGCAAAGTCTATTACAGGTGGAGGTACTTCGCTTGTCCGTTCGGGGCGGTGCAATGGAGATGACATGTTACGCTGAGTCACCCCGGTGGCCGAAAAGCCGTTCAGGCAAGAGCACGACTGCTGGATGCGAGGCAGTTTGGCCTCAAGATGATCGCGAACGTGAGACGCCAGAGAATTGGCCCACACATCGTGCCTTCCTCTATGTCAATTCGAAATGCTTGCCAGGTCACGTATGGCTACACCGGCGCATCCTTCAGCGGTAGGCAGGTGGTTGATATGCTTGTACATGATGCCGGCACAGTCATGTTGCTAAAAAGCCCCTGAACAACTGAGGATGCCTTTCGTGGATCTTGCTGATGCCATAGTTCAAACTGCCAGGCCAAAATGCACACCAGACAGATTGCTGCGAGTGGGGGAACCTTGGTATAATTTGCCGAGAGTTGAAAGCATCGAGCCGTTTTCAAGAAGCATCAGCCTTCGTAACATCAAGGAGGCCTGACCGTAATGCAAGAATACCACACATATGCACATGTATTATATACATATGTATATGCACACAGATAGCATCGGAGAGAGTGCGAGAGAGAGAGAGAGAGAGAGAGAGAGAGAGAGAGAGAGGGCTTAGGGGAACTTCCCCTTCGCCATAGCCCTGGCGAAAGAAAGAGATAGAGCTGTTCCGTGAGGGGACAAAGCCTACCGACTAAGCGCTCTGTGGTGCGTCTGCCTTGTGGCGAGGGTCTGAGCTAAGAGTTGCGAGCCCTAGCCAAACCGGTGCACGACGAGGCCGGGGGTACGTTAGTTCGTGCACAGTGTTTTGGGGGGGGTTTTACCGGTGCCGAACGGAGCCTGAGTGGAAACCGGGAAATGTCACAGTCGAACCTCAGACCGGTGCCCGCACGCGCGCGGGAGCTCCGGCTCCTTGTCCGAGTGCAAGCAAGGGAAAGAGCGCATTGTACGGCTGTAGTGATCATGATGACGATGACGAGGAGGAGGAGGATGATGGTGATAGTTGGTGATCTGTTGAGCGATACAGGCGCACAAGCTTGTATCTGTGTGAGCGCGTGTGTGTCTTGCAGCTTGCGCGCCAGGGAATGGCCACGCAGGGTCCTGGTACAAAGTGTCGATAAAATTCTAAGTCAGCCCTTTGCCAGAACCGTGGCTGCAAACAGAGGCACCAGAGCGGAGGATGGCGGAGAGCGCCTGGCGGGGACACTGATCGGGTAGTTGCGGCAGCGGGTGACTGCATGTCGCAGGGTGCCCGTGACATCCAGAGGCTTGCTGCCTCGCAGTTGGGATATGACCACTGGTGGTGCAAACGCACACTAACTTTACAAAAGCAAAGAGTTACGAAGTAGTACGAAGATTGCGAGTTCTGCAGTAGTTCTCGTGAAGGCAGCCCGTCCATTGTTGCTTGCGGCCTTGGCGGTAGGCGAACATTGGAGAGAGCCGTGCGCTGGGTGGAGGCGGAAGTGTCCGGAGCCGAGGCCGCTGCCAGACTTCAGCCCGTTGCGTTACCCCTAAACCCAATCTTCGAGTCTCTGCAAGGCGGCGGACAGGCTTCGAGCTGTGACCCCAAACAGACTCAGACCCGTGGAAAAAAAGGAGCATCGCCTATGACCATCCTGAACACTCGGAGTGAAAGGTCAGAAAGCTGAGAATTACCGAGAGTGACACTTCGTTGCAGCATGCTGATGAGTCCCACCCATTCGATGAAACTCCAAAAGAACGTGCTTGGAGAGTTCGTTGCCACTGAAGGAGAGCATCGGTATTTGCAGACAAGTTCCCCTCCCACACAAAAGCACATCGATGCGGACTGCCCCGCTGATGGGAACAGAAAAATTAGGTCTGGAAAGGCAAACAAATTGAAAACGCCACGACGTTCTCTTCGTGACGAACGTTCAGTCCCTGCCCATGACATCAATGCAACTACAGTTCATCTGCTGCAACAGGACAGTATGCGTGCCGACGAGAAGCCAGAGCTGGCAGAGGGTGACAGGAAGCGCAGCTGCCAGGTCCTTTACGGTGATACCGACTCGATGTTCGTCCGGCTACCTGGGCGGTCCAAGGTTTCAGAGAAGCCGGGAATGCACTTTCAGATCATCTCCGAGCCTGCGTACGACTGCCAGGAAGAAGCGTTCAAGGAAGGAGCAAGGATAGCCAGAGAGGCCTGAAGCGACGAATAAAAACGGCAATGGCGCTTCACTGCATGCCATCTGAAGACAGCAAGAGCACGGTGTAAGCAGGTGACGAGCCACAATCCGACCCCTGTGGAGCTTCAGATGGACAAGGTGTATTGGTGCCGTCCTGAGACCTGCTTTCCTCGCACGCCACTGTGTCGACGGGAAGTCCACGACAAGGGCGAGTTGTGGTGCTTCTGAGAACCAGTCACTCCGTTTACGGACGATGGATTGCGAATGACCCTTAAAACCTGCAAGAGGTCAGTTTCCGCAGAAAGTTCGACTCTGTTTGTAAACGGGCTGCCGCACTGGAACCAGAAAGCCTCACGAAGTACTGCGCCAGCCGGCAGTCGAAGAACCGATCGTGTTTCAATATATTGCTGATCTGGTCATCTTGGTGGGGGGCAAGACTGGCACCAATCTTGTAATCTTGGTCATTTTGATTTCGGCTATGTGCTAAACCGGGGGAGGGGCGTGGTAATCTTGCACCACTTTCGCGCCTCCTATGCACCAGACATCAAGATTACCAAGATTGTCGGGTGTAGGGTTACGTCCACCCGGCGCGTTCTGGTTTACGGGTTTAGGGTGAGGTAGTTTAGGGTTCTCCGTTGGTAGTTATAGTTAGTATTCGTATTCGTTACTAATACAAATGCTAGTAATTAACATTTTTGGGTTTAGGGGCTTTAGAGTTAGGCTGTTGGAGTTTTACGAGGCACAGGGTTTAAAGCTTATTGAAATTTAACACTTGGGTGTTTTACGGGAGTTAGAGTTCAGGGTTTCTGGATAGTCGCATGAGCATTAGCATTAGTATTAGTAGTAGTAGTAGTAGTAGTAGTAGTAGTAGTAGTAGTAGTAGTGTCGTCGTAGTAGTAGTAGTAGTAGTATCAGTATTATAGGGTTAAGGGTTTGTACGGTTTAGGGTTCGGGGTTTCAGTGTTTATGGTTTAGGCTGTTGGGTTTTGTTTGCGTTGTAGTGTTTAGGGTTACGTGTGCCCGGTGCGCGCGCACGGCGTGTGCGGTTTACGGTTAGTTTGTTGTCAAAAGTAGTATGTGTATTCGTATTGCATTATAGGGTTCAGGGTCTTCAGGGTTCAGGGTTTGGGGTTTTACGTTTGAGGGTTTAGGCTGATGGGGTATAACGGTTTAGGGTTTGGGGTTGCGCATGCCCGGCGCGTGCCGTTGACGGATTTAGGGTTAGTGTTTAGGGTTTGCAGTTAGTATGTTCTAAGTAGTAGTAGTAGTAGTAGTAGTAGTAGTAGTAGTAGTAGTAGTAGTAGTAGTAGTAGTAGTAGCAGTACTAGTAGTACTAGTAGTCCTAGTAGTACTATACTACTAGTAGTACTACTAGTAGTAGTAGTAGTAGTAGTAGTAGTAGTAGTAGTAGTAGTACTAGTAGTAGTAGTAGTAGTAGTAGTAGTAGTAGTACTAGTAGTACTAGTAGTAGTAGTACTAGTAGTACTAGTAGTACTAGTAGTACTAGTAGTACTAGTAGTAGCAGTAGTACTAGTAGTCCTAGTAGTAGCAGTAGTAGTAGTAGTAGTAGTAGTATAAGGAGTTGGTATTACTGGTTTTAGGGTCTTTGGGGTTTGGGGTTTTACGGTTTAGGGCTTGGGTAGTTAGTAACTACAATGAGTGTTAGAATTCGTACGATGGGTGTTGGCATTATAGGTTATAGGTCTTAGGGCTTTTCGGGTTTCGGGTTTGCGGGTTTACGGTTTGGGGTTTAGGGTCAGAGGGTGAAGGGGGGGGCCCAGGCTCAGCCCAATCGTTCAAACGGTAACGAGCGGACCTCGGACGAATACATACAAATTAACGGCAAAATCTCATTATAATTCATGTACTGTTCGATTTGTTTTTTGTGTTCATTGTCCTTTGGCTGTCGGGGGGGTAATCTTGGTAATCGTGGTGACCTTGATGTGCGTTTGGTGCATAGGAGGTGCACAAGTGGTGCAATTGGGACAAGATTGCAGGATTGTCGGACCCGTCTCCCCGTTCGCCATACTCGACCAAGTTTACCAAGCCTGCATGGGCAAGCTTGCCCCCCCCCCCCCCTCCCCCCAAGATTTTGGCCAAACCAAGCTGACCAAGATTTCACGCCAATTTTTGCCCCCGTTGGTGGTTCGTGGTTCTCGTTTGCACGTCGCACTGTACTACTCCTAGTAGTACTGCTACCACTACCACTACCACTACCACTACTACTACAACTACTACTACTACTAAACTACTACTACTACTACTACTACTACTACTACTACTACTACTACTACTACTACTACTACTACTACTAAAAATACTACTACTACTACTACTACTACTGCTACTACTGCTACTACGACTACTATTACTACTACTACTACTACTACTACTACTACTACTACTACTACTACTACTACTGGTACTGGTACTGGTACTGCTACTACTGCTACTAGTACTACTACTGCTACTACTACTACTACTACTGCTACTGCTACTCCTACTACTACTACTACTACTACTACTACTGCTACTGCTAATGCTACTCCTACTCCTGCTACTACTACTACTACTACTACCACTGCTACTACTACTACTACTACTGCTTCTACTACTACTACTACTGCTGCTACTATTACTATTACTACTACTACTACTACTACTACTACTACTACTACTGCTACTGCTAATGCTACTCCTACTCCTGCTACTACTACTACTACTACTACTACTACTACTACCACTGCTACTACTACTACTACTACTGCTACTACTGCTACTACTACTACTATTACTACTATTACTACTACTACTACTACTACTACTACTACTACTACTACTACTACTACTACTACTACTACTACTACTACTACTACTACTACTACTACTACTACTACTACTACAATACTACTACTACTACTACTACTACTACTACTACTACTACTACTACTACTACTACCTACTACTACCTACTACTACCCACTACTACTACCCACTACCACTACCACTACCACTACCACTACCACTACCACGACGACGACCACGACCACGACCACTACCACTACCACTACCACCAGCACCAGCACCACCACCACCACCACTACCGCGACCGCTCCTACTACTTTTTCTTCTTCTTCTACTACTACTCCTCCTACTTCTACTTCTACTTCTACTTCTATTACTACTACTACTACTGCTGCTGCCACTACGGCTCTACTGCTACTACCACCCCTCCCCGCACTTCCAGACAAAGGAAAAAAGGAGATAGCAGCAAGGTCGAAACACTTCAAGCCCAATTATGCTTGTTTGTCCAATGCCTGCATACTTGGCCTTTCTGCACAGCAGAAACCATCAGAATCTGAATTTGCCAAGGCCCTGCTGTCTCGCGTCCAAGAAGAGTCACTTGTCTCCATGAAGTGGCATGGAGGTCCTGGCAATGCTGGATCGGTTTGCATTTTGCAATTGCAGTAGTGTGGGTCAAGACTGAGGATATGTCGGCCACGCTTGGACATCGCCTTCCGATGTCGTAGTCTAAGAGTCTAAGAGCAATACCGCGCCGGTAAAGCCTCAGATGAGAATCTCGAGGCTGCCCCAATTTTTGACGCCAAGGGCATTGAAACCGTCCGCTCAAAGCTTACACCTCCAGTCGTGCACGCAGCCCGTGTGACAAAATGCTATCAAAGCAGGCAGGGACCAATGTGCAGCAACGACACTTGGACAGCACGAGTTGCCCATGACCCCAAGGCTCCAGAGGCAGAGAGACAGAGAGAGAGAGAGAGACAGAGACCCTATCCCCTAAACACTACTCTCTACCCTTGCGAAAGAAAGAACGACCAGCAACTCGGGCTCAAATCGCGAAGCATCCGGCTAGTCCGGACACTTTCCTCGCGCTGAAGGGCCGCCACCTGGGCACGCCTGTGCAGCGCAGTGACAGTGCCGGACAAGAAGCACCTAGTTTTCGGCTACGACCCGCAATTTCTTAAGTGTGCAGCTCGATACATAAGTTCTCCGTTAAATCCAGCGGACCTCCCCGCTTCAATGGAACGGGAAATTCAGCCCCTGCCGGTAAACGGATTGGAATGACACCCGGTACAAACATTGCACAACCCATTGCTGACCTGCCCGTGTCTGCCGGCACTAAGCCCAGGTTCCATCAGCTCTCCGAAGCAGGCAGCTGAACAGGACCTTCAACAAGCCTACAGTCATTTGTTTGATTTATGCATCATCTCCTGTGGATGTTTTACGGCATCAGGGGCAGGTAGTTGAACTGCCCTAGCGTCAGAATCGCGTCATGCAGACGCCTTACCCCAGCCGGTGTTGTCGTCAAAAAGCATTGAACATCTCCGTTTTCTCGGACACTCGAAGTCCGGCATTGGGCTGAGGAGCAACGCCTCACGCCCCTAAACACGAAGCAAGACAGAGCGAGAGAGGGAGTGCCAGGAGTTGCAAGTTTGTTATGTGCAGTTGTATGTGTTAGCCTTGTGTTGTGCAAAGCATTCCGCACAGCACGGAGCGCAGATTGGGCGCACAGTGCCAAACAGAAAACTCCCAACACGGGAGTATGAGGAGGCCGGAGGCAGGGGGTTTTGCAATTAAAGTACAGGGGGTAAAGGGTGGTTCACAGAGCCGTGCCGTTCCTCAACTTTTTGCCGGTGTCACACAGACCTTGAGACCGGTGCGCCTGCGGGCGCGAGGGGTGCTTTCGCGCTCCTTTGTCCGATTGCAAGCAAGAGGGAGAGAGAGGGCGGCGGCGGTCGGAGTCGTCCGAGGAGGAGGCGTTGTTGTGGTCCTCCTCCTCGATCGGGCCGGGTGTCCCAACCCGTGGTGTCTGTCACTCAACCACCGGGGTGCCTCCAGGCCTGACGTGTTGCTCTGGTTACCTGGTAACGCTGTCGTGTAGTGGAAGGCCAGCAGGTTAGGGTATGTGGGGGCATTTATTCCCTCGTCCATCCCCATGTCCATGTCTTGCTGTGATACTGCCCTGTCCTGCACTGTAGTGGAAGGGCACCAGCAGGAGCAGGTGCGGCAGTACGTAGGTCTTGTAGGCACCTCCGGAAGACACCGAGAGAGAGAGAGAGAGGGGCTGCCTGTGGCTCACACCCCGGAGCAAAGCAAAGCAAAGAGAGAGACAGAGAGCGGGAGGACTGCTCCCGCTCCTAGCCCCTAGCAAAGCAAAGCAAAGAGAGCGAGTACAGTGTGAGGGACGGGCGGGCGGGGCGGGCGCAATGCCTGAGGGTCGGCCAACCGACCCCTAAGCCCGGCAGAAAGAAAGAAAGAGAGAGAGAGTTTCCTACTTGGGGCGAAGGGTCCATGACACACAACAGTAGAGCCTCAAAGACCTTGCTCGAAATGTGATGATGTGCCAGCCCACATGTGATGATGCATAAGTACCTTTTGTTGTTTCGTACCCGGGGCAGTAGGTCGAAGGCACACACACCGTACAGTTTGCACAGAGTGCCAGCCTCAGTGGATGAGCCCGTGAAGTGACTAGGTAGAACCGAGTGGCATGCTTAGGAGTCATGGTTGTGATACTGACATTTCGGGGTCATCGGGCGGAACACCCGTCCGTGAGCTGCTTGCATAGCTGCTGGCAAACACCACGAAGTCATGAACCACTCGACTATGGAGACCTAGTTGCCTTGCAGACGTGGTGCCAGTAACTCTACCCTTTCGCACGTAATACCGTGCGCACCGTCAACCAGGGGCGGCCCTCTGGGTGGGGGCTTGCCCTCAAGCCTTGCCAAAGAAAGAGAGAGAGAGAGAGAGAGAGCAAGAGAGAGAGAGAGAGAGAGAGAGAGCGAGAGAGAGCGAGAGAGAGAGAGAGAGAGAGAGAGAGAGAGCGAGAGAGAGAGCGAGGCCATTTTGGCTCAAGTCATCTGCCTGCCTGCTTCTTCGGGAGCAGGTCGTCTTCGACCGGCCCCCCGAGTTTGCAGAGGGTCGTCTCTGCGAGCTTGGGGGGTGGACGAGTCGAGGGCGGGAGGTGGCTTGAGGCCACACGCCGTAACATGTCGGGCTCACAAGTGCCCAGGGGTTCGCGAAGACCCGCCCCGAAACCGGCCCTCTCCGGAGGTGGCCCGGTAGTAGGGGAGGGCAGCATGCTACGCCACGGAGGAACCCACGGCCAAGACGCAAACCCAGCGGGAGTACCACATCGCCCTGCCGACCGAGAACATGATCCTGCCGAACGACCTCCTCTCCCCAGAAGACGACCCGGTGCAGATGCTAAAGGAGGACCAGGATGGGAGGAGAACACCAACTCCGGCATGATCGTGACAGTGGCAGGGACACCGAGAGTGCAAAGAATACCTACGAACGACGACGACACCAGACGCACCGACGACGACCAACACACGGGGACAAAGCGACGAAGAACACCAAGCGCCACGGAGGCACCAGCCCCAAACAAGGAGAAGAAGGCGAAGCCAGTGTACGTGGAGGGACAGCGTGTATGTCTCAGATGCCTCCTGGGTGTAAGCAAAGGGCGAGGAGGCAAGCACTACAGCCACGACCGGGAGGCACCGACTTGCCTGCTGTACAAAAGTGAAGCTCGTGGAGGACAAATCGGCAAACTCCGGAGGGAGTCAGCTGGGAAACCAGCGACCGCAGGCGGACACACAAAGCCCAAGGGCACCCGGAGCACCAAGAACAAGCCGAAGGATACCCACCGAGCTGAAAGCAGGCCAAAGGCGAGACACACCAGGCCAAAGACGAAGCCAGCGAAGATGAAACCTCTCCCTTCCTCCTCCTCTTCCTCTTCGTCGTCAAGTAATATGCCGAGCACCAACCAAGCACCAGTGCGAAACACACAGGGGACCAGAGACGAAGGACTGCCAACAAGTCGCTCAACTCGGGACCTGGCGAGGGACACGGGCCACAAGGAGTCGGACGATGCCTTCTGGGACATCCTGGACTATGAGGAGCCTACCAAGCCAACGACGGACACCACAGAAAGCCGGAAGACCGGAGACACGGAGGAGCACACACCACGGCCAAGAGAGGACCACCGGACCACGGACAGCCGAAAGACGGAAGACACCGAGGAGCGCACACCACGGCCAAGAGACGACCGCCAGACACAACGGAACCATGGGCCACAACGTGCACAACCTCTACGTGTACTGGACCCGCGCTCGGCCGGAGCTGCACCCGCCCAGCAGCTGATAGCCAGTTCGTCTTCCGGAGGCAGGGGAGACCCAACGCGAGAACAGGCCATCCGTGAACGGGCCTGGGCTCAGTACAAAGCAGTGGAGGAGTACCGTGACTGGGAAGTTGGGGTACCTAGGGGACCAGCTTCCTTACGAATGGCCGGGGAAAGGACAGACGTCGTGCCGCCTCAGCCAGCCCACTGGGTACCCGGTTCCACAAGACCCGCTGAACCCAGCGGACCACCCCGCAAGAAGACCGAGACCCCCTCTGGAGGAGGCGGACTATCTCAACAAGTGGTGCGAACCGCCATCAAGATGGACAAGCGAGCACGCGGGAAGTGAGAGTGAGAGAAAGGAGCACCCGACTATATGGCAAGGCACCGGTGGCTACAAGTTTTGAGGACCCTTTGTCCGAGGAGTACGCATGCAACCCACCGGAAAACCCGGATCCGTGAACCATCCTTCTGCCACTGGCTGAAAAAGTGAACAACTCTGAAGCCGCCTAGCATACGTTTGTCTGTAATTTGTGTTGAGGGGCACTCACTCATTTCCTCGAACCTCAGAATGGTGTGCCAACAGCTAGCATAAGACTGGCATGGCCGTTAATTCAAGCACGTTTTTCCCCTCATACACACAGCCTTTTCATCTGCCAGTCTCGCTTTCGGTACCAGTGCTTCCAGAAAGCCACCCCCCACGCTTTTAGCCTGCTTGTCAGTTTTCTAACGGTACCGGTTCGAGCAAGCAAACACCCCACACGGGGAACACACCTTAGGAGTACCCTTTGCTGTAAAGCCGAGCCCATCCACATAAAATGTTGGATGGGGCAGCGCGCCCGCGCGGGGCGGGGGGACTGCTCCCGCTCCAAGCCCCTAGCAAAGCAAAGAGAGAGCGAGAGCGAGAGCGAGAGCGAGAGCGAGAGCGAGAGAGAGAGCGAGAGCGAGAGCGAGAGCGAGAGCGAGAGCGAGAGCGAGAGAGAGAGCGAGAGAGAGAGCGAGAGAGAGAGAGAGAGAGAGAGAGAGAGAGAGAGAGAGAGAGAGAGAAGTAGCCATTTTGGCTCAAGGCCGCGAGTGCTCAAGCCTGTGGGGGGCCCTATGTGACCCTTTCCTCTCCTTCTCTTTGCGCCCCCACAGGACAACTTCCTTCCTTCTTTCTTTGAACTCTGCCGCTCTCGCCTCTTCCGCCGCATTGCTGAAGGGGGACATCGCAGAGTTTGCGCTGAACGAGCCGACCGCTCGGAACAGGGAGATCGGCGGTTTCGGAGGTCCTCGTGAACCGCTGCCGTCCTGAACTTTCTGCCTTTTGACGCCAGCGAGACCTACGGCCTGGCGACCCTATTCAGCGGGTACCTGGACAAGACGATCGGGTGAAGAGGTACGTCGAACAAGGACTTTGTCACTGTCGTGAACGAGAAATTGGCAGGGCTTACACCTACGTGAAAGGGGAGCTCCCCTTGGCTCCGCAATGGTCCCAAAATCCGGTGGAAACAAAGTGCCACGATGCAGGCGGTGCGCTGAAGGAGCTTCTTTCCATGGGGGGCACAACCGTCAAGACCCCAGGCGCTATCTCCACGCGTGCGAGGCTAGGTCGGCAGCTGGCATACATGCTTTCCTGATCGCTGAAAAGCCAAGCCCCGCCTGCAGAAAGCTCGACACCGTCGCCAGCCGCTTCCAAGCAGCAGACCCCGCCCCGAGTGCGGCTTAAACCGGGTCTATTTGGAAGCTGTATGAGTGTGGAAAACCCACTCTAAATCCTTCTTATATACACAAGAGGCAGCTTCCAAATAAACCCCATTTTGGTTTCCAGGGGGGGTCGGGGCCGGGAATAATTTAAATCCTGGGGAGGGTCCCGGGGGGGTCCGCAACCCCAGGAACCAAAAATTGAATAATTAAATATTGGGAGAGGGCACCGGGTTTAGATTATTTAAATTATGTAATTCCGGTGCCCCCAGCCCCCCTCCGGGACCCGCTCCCCAGGATTTAAAATTTTTACATCATTTAATTCGGGCCGGGAGTGAAATAGTTTAAATAATTTACTAAATTTCAATAAATTAAATCCTGGGGAGGGATCCGGGACCCCCAGACCCCCTCCGGGACCCTCCCCGGGATTTAAGTTATTTAAAGTATTTGCGTCATTTAATTCGGACCGGGAATGACATAATTTGAATGATTTAAATCCTGGGGTGGGGGTCCCGGCGGGGTCCGGGACCCCAGGAGTTAAAAAAATTAAATAAAAAATATTGGGAGAGGGCCCCGGATTTACATTATTTAATTCCGGGGCCCCCGGGACCTCCTCCCCAGGATCTAAATTATCTAAATTATGTATTCGAGCCGGGAATTAAATACTTTAGATGATTTCACCATCCCTCCTCCACCCACCCACCCACCCACCCACCCACCCACGCACCCAGTCACCCAGCCACCCACCCACCCCCCGACCCCCTGACCCGTGGAGAATTCTGCGCGAAACCATGCCGGGGGGACACATCTGTTTCGCGCAAAAGTCTGTAAGGAGACACCCTTGCGATCTGCGAGTTTTTATAAAGCCTTGGGGGCACCTGAGGGGGACAGCCTTGCGGTGTATGATTTGGGCACTTATTTCTAATACAGCCCTGTAGGGGGACACTCTCTGTGATCCGTGATTTTGGGATGTGCGTTTCTTCAAACCTAATGGGACACCCCTTGCGGTCCCCAGCCCCCAGCGCAGCCCACCACCGCATGTGTTGGCAAAAATCTGGCGGAAGTGAGCGAGCAAAAAGCCTGTAAATACACAGAAGGCTAGGGATTTCACACATCTGTTGGCAACATCTGGCGGAAGTGAGCTGCGACCGAGCAGAGGCTGATCACAGCTCACTTCCGCCAGATTTTGCCAGCAGATGTGTGATATCCCTAGCGCTTGTCTTCACGCGGTATTTACAAGCTTTCTGCTCGGTGGCGGCTCACTTCCGCCAGATTTTGCCAACACATGCGGTGGTGGGCAGAAGGAAAATCTTGACTTGCCCGAGGTGCAAGCCTACAGTCTCGAACCACATCAGTGCTGAAGAAAATCTGCACATCGAAAGGGGAGGCTTTCATTCCGGTGCAGGACCTGCCCCATCTTCGCAGTCTTGCAGAGCTCAATGAGAGAGTCGGAGCAATCCTCTCAATTGAAACTGTGGACAAGTTGGATGAGCACAAGGCCCTCACGAGGAAGTTGATGTCCGCGGCGAGCCAGCTTAAACAGAGCGTGGCCAAGGGAGCTTCCAAGTTGATCGGTCACATGGAGACCGTGAACCGAGAAGCGGTTCGTGCTGCACGCAAAGAGGCCAACCAAAAGGAGAAGGACGCCCTTGCACAGGCAAAGGTTCAAGCCAAGAAGGCTGCCGAGTCCGTCAAGCAGGAGGCGGACAAGATCCCAGCATTGTTTGCCATCGACATCTCGAAGATCAAAGTTCATAACCCGGCGTTGACAAGTGCGGACGCGGCCAAGCCCGACTTCACCTTCGATCCCTCCAAGCCGATGCTCATCAAATTCACACACGATTGAGAAGGAATGGGCGACCAATCCGAAGGTGCAGATGGCCCTGAGCGTGTATGGTGGACAGTACAAATCCCAGACTACGACAAAGGATACCGGCAAAGGCCAGGCTCCGCTCCGAAGCAAAAATGGCAAAGAGGAGACGGATGTGATGATCAAGAAGATGATGCAAGTGCTGCAGCTCGACAAGAAGTTGGCCACTCTTTCTGATCAGGATGAACAACTCCTGAAGGAGACTTGGATCTACGGCTACTTGCCCCAGCGCAACTTTGTGTCGCCGACCCCCCAAGGCTTTGCCATGCTGAAGATTCTCGCAGCTGGTGAGGTCAGCATGTTTCTCATCAACATTGCGGACCTCGCTGTGGCTTTCAAGGAGCTTTGGCCAGGCACAGAGCTCAATGGCGAGAGTTGCGAGAAGTGCCTGGCAATGGATGCAGCGGCCTTGCAATCCTTGCTGGACAAGTCTTGTGCCGTGTACGTGTGCAAGCAGCAGAAGTTTGACACAGTCTACGTGCCGGCAGGGTTCTTGGTCTTGGAGCGTTCGAGCAGTAACGTTTTGATTTACGGTGTGCGAAAGTCGCTGTGCATCCACGGCACTGCCAGTGCTGCTGCGTACGAGAGTGTGATCCAGTTTGTCAAGGCGTCTGGAAAGGATTGTTTCCAGGTGCGAGAAGTGTCTGGAAGCCATGAAAGCCCCCGCAGCCTCATGATTTGATTGACTCTACAACGTTGTACAGTACAATGGCGCGATGCAGTACCATAGTAGGTGGTGGCATTCGCACGTGGGGCGTGCATCAGACCCACCTGTGGATCATTCACCGCTCGCATGGTGAGTGCAGGAAAACGGCGGTTGAAGGATGTTTGGCACGCTGGCGTGATGTTGATGTTCAGCCTGCTGCCTGTGTGCTGCGAGCTGCGTTTGCCCAACAATTCCTCCTTGCAAGGGCTCTGAGTCTGAATGCTCCGAATCTATGAGCATCGTAAGCGAATGATTGTTTTAGTTCTTTTTATGTAGTACAGTTCATTAGCTATCGTTTTTTTCCAAAAACGTTGTCGTTGTATGCGTCATGAGTTCAACCATTGTTTCGACCCGTATTTTCTTCGAGCATCCTTCGTGTCTATGTCGTGAGCCATGCGCTTCTTTGTGCAGAGATGTTGGCAATCGGTCACCCAGTCTTCAACAAAACTTTGATAGCAAGAGTGCTTGCAGAGAAGATGCAGGTATGTCATGTTGTTTCTCGCGCTTACAACCCTAAGAAGAGCCTTTCACGCATATTACCAACACCCCTTGAGATCCGTGATTTTGGGATCTGCGTTTCTACAAAACCTAAGGGGACACCCTTTGCAATTTTATGATTTTAGGATTTATTTCGCGAAAAAACCGTGGGGGGACACCCCTTGTGATCTGTGATTTTGGGATCTCAAGTTTTTACGAAACCTAAGGAGGAGACGCCTTGCGATCTGTGATTTTGGGATCTAGTTTGCGCAAAAGCCTTTAGGGGGACACCTCTTGCGGTTTGTGATTTCGGAATCTACTTAGTCTACATTTTCACGAAGCCTAAGGGGGAAACCCCTTGCGATCTGTGATTTTGGGATCTCGAGCTTTTACAAAACCATAAGGGGACACCCCTTGCGATCTGTGATTTTTGAATTTTTTTGGTACCAACCTGTAGGGGGAAACCCCTTGCGATCCGTGATTTTGGGTTATGGGTTTTTACACATAAGGAGGACACCCTTTGCGATTTATGATTTTGGAACTTGTTTTTATAAAACCTAGAGGGGACATCTATTCCACGCAAAGCCCTGTAGGGGGACACCCCTTGCGATTTATGATTTTGGAATTAGTTTTTGAATAAACCTTTAGAAGGACACCCCTTGCGATCTGGGTTTTTGGGACCTGAGTTTTTACAAATCTTGGGGCGACACCCCTTATGATCTGTTGTGATCTGTGATTTGGGGATCTGTGGTTTTACAGAACCTCAAGGAAAAGGGTTTTTTCTCGCCGACGAAGGGATAGATGGAGCGCTCTTGTTACTTGTTTCTCGTGAAGTTGATGGGGCTTGTCTGCTGTGCTGAGATGGAGCTCTCTCTCGTCTCATTACACGGGAGGAAGCTCTCAGTCATTTCTTGTGGAGGACGAGGTAGAAGAATTTTCTTTTTGGAAGCTGGGGGAGCTCTGGCTTCTCTTCCTTGGAGCGAAGTTTCTTCAATCTTCTTAAGATACAGGCGACTTACCAAGAGGCAAAGGCTCTCTCTGCTAGAATGAAGCTCTCGTCTCTTACCAAGAATAACTTGGAGTGAGCTCTCTTCCTGTTTCACAGAGTAAGGTAGGGGGCTTGGGCTTTTCATTTCCTTTTGAAAGCCGGCGGGAGGGCCAGCCTTTCTCTTGTCAAGGTTTGATTTTTGGAAAAGGTCCACCCTTTCTTCTTGATCGTAAGCTCTCTTCCATGTTTTTCTAGAGGGGGAGATGGTCAAGAGCTGTCGCTCTTGACGAAGAGAGAAAGAAGTTTTCTTCTTATCGCCCGGAAGGCAGCCGGAGTTCTCTCATTTCTCGTGAAGTTCGAAGGGTTTCTTTTCTCATTCAAAGGATGGGGTAGAGGGCGGCTGCTCATGTCTTGTTGAAGGCTGAGGGGAGGATCAAGCTCTTGTTTGAAGATTGAGAGAGCTCTGTCCTCACTTTTTGAGAGCTATCTCTCTTCTATCCGAAGAGGGAACGACAAGGAGCTCCTCTTTCTCCTATTGTCGACCAAGACCCAGTCGGCGTTCTTTTATTTCTCGTGAAGTTGGAAGGGTTCTCTGCTCCTTTGAGATGCTGCGGTAGAGGACTTGGCAGGGAATCGCTTCGTTACACATATAGGGACAAGAAACTCATTTCTTGCCGATGACGAAGAAGCGGGCTCCCTTCATTCTTTTCAGAGGAGATGGAGGCTTACCAAGAGGTAGAGGAGCTCTCTGCTCGAAATCAGCTGAATGACTTGCAGGGACTCTCTCCGTGTTTTCGTTGAGGGTTGGGGGAATCTCCACCCTTTCTTCTTGAGCGTATACCCTTGTCCACCTTTTGAATAAGTAAAGGGGATTTTGAGGATCTTTGTCCATTGCCAAGAGAGAAAGGAGGTTTCTTCTTGCGCGTTTCCTTTTCCATCTTTTGAAGAGGTAAAAGAAAAAGGATCCAGGCCCCTGATCAAGAGAGAAAGGAGTTCTCTTCTTGCCGACCGATGGGTCAACGGAGACCGAATTCTCGTGAAGTTGGAGGGGCCTGTTTGGTTGCTGCTTGCCGCTTTCTTCGTGAGAGCTCATTTATTCGAGGTCTTGTTCCGAGACAAGAAAGGAAGCTGTATCTGTGTTTGCGTTGTTTGGTACTTCTTGCTGCTTACCGCTTGGTTGGCGATTGCTCATTCATGCGGAGTCTTGTTCCGAGACAAGAAGAGAAGCGGTATTTTGTTGCTGCATACTAATGCGTGATTGTTGACTTGGCATTACGCTGTCGGTTACTTGTCTGTGTTAACTTGCTGTCCGAGTCAGGTCTTGTGACACAAACCTGACATTAACACAATGTTGCTCCAATACGTACTCTAAATCGCTGGTATCAGCTAGCCGGCCTTCGTGGGAGAGTATATGACTACAACAAAACCCGAATGCCAGCTTCCAAATAGACCCTATTTAAGCGGGCCCCCTCCCCCCCCTCCCCCCTCCTAAAGCCAAGAAGAAGAAGAAGGCCAAGAAGGAGCAAAGAATCGGGGACGAGGACCTCGGCAACTACAATACGTGAGACCATGGACAATGATGGCGCAGTCTTGGAGCCGCTCCGGGACATCATCTACGGTGAGGTGTCACCAGGGGCGAAACCAGGCCGCACGCCAGTCCGGGCTGTCGCAAGTGCTCCCGCAGAACTTCTACCACCAAGGCAGGAGGGCTAGACCACGACAGCAAGTACTACACCCTCGCCCTCTTCTCGGCTCTTGCGGGGCACTTCCCACTTACAAGCTGGAGCTGCGACGCAGAAGATGACGATGAAACAAACGGGGAGAACCCCGCCTCTTCCAGCTTGGCCCCGCCGGAACCCATGGGTGTACCTTGACTACACGACAGAAACACCGGCTACAGCAGCTTCTTCAAGAAGGGGAAATTCAGAGGCGCACTGAAGACGAGACGAGCGAGCAGCTGTGGAAAAGATTCCGAAGCCAGGGGAAGCACGACTACAGGGAATACCGGCGAGACAAAAGACGACAAGGAGACTGGCGACCACCAGCTGCGAGCGAAGAAGCACTGAGCAAAGTGAGCGTGGCAAATGCAGGGGGCTCTCCCTTTTGGAAGTATCCCTGTTCTTTTCCATTTCTAATTCGTCGGAGATGTTGTCGTCATGACTTCGACAAAAGTTTGCGGGGGCATCCCCATGATGTGCCTGCCTTGCCTCCATTTGCGTTCTTGTATATCTGAGGGGTAGGCTGTGCACTAGGCCCCTGCCACTTCTCCTTTCAACTTTTGCCTATGCCACACGCTAGGCTGTACTATATGACGGGCCGCTGAGCCAACCACCATGCCGATCCCTGCTCTCAATGAGCTCCTTGTAACTACGTAGAGGCTTTCCAAAAGGGCTATTGCCCTCCTTCTCAGGACGGCTGCACAGCTGCACATATCACAGTTGGCGGGGGGACCCGTTGCTCGTCTTCGGTGTCTGTTTGGATACCGGGGACCTCCGCCAACGAAAGCCTTTTCTCCAGTCGCTTCGCAACAGTCGGGTACGCACTGAATGCTGTTGATGGCCGTCTGATGGCCTTTGTGTGCAATCGGCCCCTTGGCACCCACAACAGTCGGGGGCGCAAGAGCGCGGCGAGGGGGAAACCCCTTCACCATAACCCTGGCGAAAGAAAAGAGAAGGGGGTTTGACTCTTCTTGCATGAGGGCTCTTCCGAACAGCAGTGGGCACCCAGAACATGAAACAATGGGCCACAGGGGCGTGGGGATGAGCATGTCGTGCCGATGTCGCCGTAGTCATAGGGGACCCCAAAAGCCGATCAATTAATAACAACAAGGGTGGTCGGGCGGGCCTAGTGCCTGCGGGTCATGCGTGACCCCTAAGGCCTAAGCCCGGCAAAAAGAAAGAAAAGAGAGTTTTTTTGCTCCCCATGCCCAGGCCCTACAATCAGGAGGGATTTGAAGGGGGAAGAATAAGACGTGAAGAGGTGTCGCACTGGCTTGCTCTCTCGTCCGAAAGTATTCGCAATGAGCATTTGCACTGTGGTTACGTGGTTCTTTGTTGTTTCGTTCCAGAGACCTGTATTCAGCTATATTCAGTGCTATGTCTAGGCATTCAAAGTAAAGCCGAGCAAAGAGACGGGGATGCCGCCCTTCAGACAGAGAGATGGAGACGTCGTGCCCGACACTTGGCAGCTGAAGGCAGCATATCCTTCGCGGAGCTCTTGAAGTGCGAGGCCCAGCCCGGCGGTGTTTCGCACTGCCAGCAACTGGCGCCGCTTGGTGCTCATGTCGTGTTTCTTACAGTAGCTTGTCCGTTACTGCAGCCGGCGCTTCAGGTCTTCTTTGAGTCCCGGGGCAATCTGTCCACCCTGAAGTCATGGCCATAGAATATTTGCAGCAAATCGCCGCGGCACAAGACCCCACATCTTCAGGCAATACATCCGGAGACATGTGGACAGGAGTCTTGGGGTTCCATGTTAAGAATGGGAAGGATTGCCAGGCAATGCCAGACATTCAAGCAATATTCGAGAGACAATGCTAGACATGCAGCATCCATGACGCGGCACGAACTGCAAGGCAATGTGAGCATGTTGGCGAGAGCAATGCTTCACCGCAGGATGCGGGAGGGTCGCTTCAGCCTGCAGGACTTCATCTTCCACCATGAGGCATTTGGAGCCTCAGAGGGATTTGCAACTTGGCCTCGCCTATGCAGGTCAGGCCGCCCGACGAGTACAAGGGTCTTGGGCCATTGGCAGCACAGGTGCAGATACCAGCCAAAGGTTCACACCAATCAGCTCAGCATGAAGTCTGTATCACGCGAGCAGAGTTGTCAGGACCACAAGGCTTTCAGGCCTTACAGTGTTTTTGTCGTCATGTGTCGAGGCTGTCCGACGAAGCGGCGCCTCATGGCCTTCTCCTGGCGAGAGGCCTTGCAAGTCGGTCGGCAAGACTTTCTCCAGCCAACAAGCGCCCTGTCAGTGAGTCTCTCTGCGCATTTGCCCCTCTGTGGTTCCCTCTCCCTCCCCAAACGTCTCTGGTTTTGTCCATCTCACCTGCTGGCCTTCGCCGTCAGGTTCTCTTTCGTCGTAGCAGAAGGCGCCAGAGCAGCACTTGGACATCCCTGCACGGCTGAGCTCGTGACGCTGCCTTTGGCTTGTCATTCCCGCAGAAACTGGCCCCGCCCAACTCGAAAACGTTCGCCTCTCTGAACCTCTTGATGCCATGCCGACAGAGCTTTTCTGGGGATGTGCTATAGCAACTGCCGCAGGACGCACGGCAGCATTGTAGTCCCGAAGCCGCAGCAGCAGCAGCAGCAGCAGCAGCAGCATCCTCGCTCGCAGTGTAGCGCATCCTACTGTAGAGTGTTGCTTTACTTGCCCCACTTTACCCGGAGTTTGCAGCGTTTTCGTGAGCAACTCGCAATTGTGCAGCTGTCTCTCCCGCACGAACCGTAGGCTGCAAACTGAGAGACCGGAGACCCAAGACTTGATAGCCTGCATTCAGGCTCGTGGCTATCAGGTTGTGGCTTGAGGTGACAACTGGTGCCTGAGTTCCTGTGGCCTGTTGAGGACACTGCGTGTTCCGGCCATTTTCTTCCCGACAATCGCGTGGGAATACTCAAGATGTACTCATGCTCCGGGTTCGCTCATCAGCTTCACGGCAGCAGTGGACTTGGGTGAATTGCCACTAGTCACACAGCTGCCGTACAAGATCCAATTGAAGATACGACTGAAGAGACATGCAGGTTTTGGGCTGCTATCTGATCTCCATGACCCTACAAGCCATGGTTTATCCGGCGGCGGTGGCGTTTGCATGGATATCGTGGCCTTCAGAGAAGGGGCCATGGCTAGAAAGCAGAGGTCCCACATGTGACGAAAGCTGAGATGTGCTTTGTGTCAGCTGGGCGCGGCCCTTGTCATGAGCGTGTCCGCCCTTCTTGCAGGTGGCATGTTCGAAGACCAGAGTCTGCTTGGTCTACGCATCCACCTGTATGCATTTTTCGGCTATCTTCTGAACGATCTCCCAATGTCCTGGGAGAACTCGCTGATACGGTTGCATCACCTAGTTTGCAGCCAGTGCAGAGTTAGCGTTGCCAGTTCTTTGTCTTGTCGAAGGAATCCAGATCATCCGTTTAAGCTGTATTAAGCTGCCTTATGTTCCCCTCCATGGCTGCAGCGACCCCAGGCATCGTGGGGATTCTGGTTGCATTCCATGCTCCCGAAGCACATGTCCCTACCGCTCTGGGCATATTCGCGCTGGAATATGGCAGTTTGTTCTACAATGCTTGGCTGATTGACGAGTCGCCTGGCACTTTGAAAGGGTAGAGCACGTGCAATTACGCTTGCTGCTGGTGAGACCACACTGCATCGACCTCTGCACTCCTTTGCAACACAATTTGTAAACGTAAACCTTTCGTCACAGGACACTGCGTGATGCTGCCATCTTCTGGTGGCCACGCTCACGAAGAGTCGTTTCCGGGGCCTTTAGATTCGGCATGACTATTTCCAATGTAGCAGCCTGCCAGCATCAGACGCTGCAACCGGGACCAACGAATTTCGGATCCTTCGGTCTTGCAGGCTCCGCGTTTTCCAAGATCCTGGTACCGCCGTACCGCCCCTTCCCATCCCAAAGCGACAGCCGACAGCATGTTCTTTTGCTAAAAGGAGTGTGATCTCCGAGGTGGCAGGTTACCTCCTCCTTCGAGTGGTCCGCACCAACATCACCTTTGCATATTGGGGCTTTGGCAGCTTTTATGCTCCTTGGAAACCAGAGATCGGCGTTTAAACAAAGCGACTTCCACAAGTAAATTAGGCGAGTTGCTTCGGCTCATCGAAGGCAGTCTGTGGAGCTCCTCTACTCCTCCTGCGGCAAAAAGAGGTTTTCTGTGCGGAGAAACCGGCTTCGGCTGTGGTCAAAATCTCGTCCACAGACTGAATTGGGAAAGCCATCAGTCCAGCAACGTCGTGAAAAGTGATGCCGAGCAGCTGTTGTATGCTGTTGTCGTGCGCTTCGGCGTCAACCCCCGGTCCTGCGGCACGGCTCGGGCCTCAAGGCCCCAAATGGCCCCAACCGTCCCAGGGCGCTGCTCTAACTGCGCTACCAAGCACACGCTGCCCGACGCGTGGCTGCCGGGCAGGAGTGCTTCCACGCCTACGGAGCATGCAACTCACTTTGGTTCACAGGATGTGTTCTCTGCAACAGTCCACACCGCGGCTGAGACCGCCATTGAGCCGCTATTGCTACTGCCGTGCAGCCTGAAGCCAAGCTGCAGAAGAAGATCAAGCTTTGCACTTTCATCTTGAGTTTCGATACCGCCAAGCGCGGCCCTGTCACCCCAGCAGACATTTCGAATTTCGATTTTGCACTTCCATGGAACGGCGAAAGCATCGAAAAAGATAACTCAGCTTCAATCGCGCATCTGTTGGTTTCCTGAAGACAGAAAGGTCTTGCCACGTTAATTGGGAGATGTGGATCTTGTCGGCTTCTGAGCAGGTCCCCCAGGGTCGAGGTTGGCCGATGTGGCAGTCCTTCCCTGAGCCTAAGAAGTTTCCCCTTGGCGATTTGCGTTTGCTAGCGGCCAGTGTATTCAAGTGTTCAGGTCATCCCAGGAGAAGTGACTGGTGGACGTCCGGTGCAAGCATCGGAGATAGAGGCGACATACTGTCAGTTTGTAGCTTCAACGAGTCCTTCCCCCGAGATGTGTCATGGTGCCGTATAGGTGCACTAGCTCAAAGCTGCCAGGCAGGTCGCACGCCTCTGTACGTGAACATCGAGTATTATCTGGAGCGTCAGATTGGTCCAGCTCTTCATCGCTTGTTTATGCTGATCCGAGGCACAAGCACTTCAACTGCAGCAGATACAGGGGAGAGACCGTTGATGCATCACAGGACCAAACGGGCTGCAAGGGCAAGTGGACGTCCGCCGTTGGATCGCAGAAGGACCTCGTCCAAGACGGAGGCTGGCAAAGCCTTTCTATCCCCAAGGCTATGGAAGTCATCCTCATGTGCAAGCCCCAAGCCGAGTGCTGCTTCACACATTTCGCCGCCATCCCTCCCACCACAAGTTGAAACCGGCGCACGGTGGCGGTTGTACCAACATGTGTGTGGCATCTCGCATCGGCGACGGAGCAACCTCCTTGTCCGCCGTTGTTCACTGTTCTGCTGCTGCTGGCAATCCTGCTGCTACTGTGCCAGTTGTTGCCGTTGCCGCGACTGCTAATGCTGCTACTTCTGCTACTCAAGTCGTCGCTGCAATGCCTCGCACCAACCCTCGCCGACTAGCTTTCGTCCAGGCTTCTCAAGCAAACTCTGAAAGGAAGCGGGAAGGCTGCTAATGCGATGTTGAGCAATGTTGAGCAGACGTTGAGCTCGCTCATTGCCCTCGTTGTTTACGTAGGAGCGAGCAGTGATCAACCAATTCAACTGCCGCGTCAGTGAGGTTAGGTTGACGGGGCTGACTGGCCTTCTCCTGTGAAAGGTGATTGCCGGCCTGCGTCTGCCCAGTCTACCCGGTTTGACACTGCCAAACACAAACCTGGCCATAAGCAATCTCTGGTTCCAGTTCGGAGTAGATTGTAGCACCATTGCTGGTTTGACTGCTCCGCGTCTTGAATCAAAGTTCGCACAGCTTTGTATGGAACTCCAACTCTGTACACCGAGAGCTACGCTACCTCGGCGCAGGGACGTGGCAGCGAGCACCCTGCGCAGTTCCTGCTCATCTGCCTCTGCCATGCTCAACATGGCAGCGGGCTTTACTTGCCAGGCATGTGGACAAAAAGCAGGCGCGAAGCCATGATCACATAGTTGTCACATAATGCAATCGATGTCCACATGAGCCGTGAAGGTGCCAGGATTAGCGGTACTGCAGGTCTTTGTGCTGAGTGCCAACGTGGAGGAGCAGTCTCTTGACTACAACATTTGTTCAGGTCGCGCTGGTCAGTTACAGAGTCTTGCAGAAGCAACAAGAGCCCGTCGCAGCGGCTTCATCCACAGCATCAAAACCGTCAGGTCCAACGGCTTCTCGATGGTATGTCTCAACGGAGCCACTGGGAGAAACGTGTGGAGGGATGCTTGCATCTGAGACTTGCACGAGTGGATATCCTCTTGCTCAGACAGAAGTGCTCTGCAAAGACTGAGGTCGTGAAGTTTGCATGCGTTGCAGCAATTCTGCTGCCATCGAGGAGGATTGCCGCAACATCTACTGCAAAGTCTTTTTTCGCAAGGCCCTGCAATCGCATGTGCAGACATCTCTAGCCGGGTCTTGGATGTGCCGGCCCTAATGCAATGACCTATGTGCGTTTTCAGCTTGAGAGGTCAATGCACAACTGCAGCTGAGCGCCTGCGTCGTCCCGAAGTCCTGGCCGGCTGCAGTAGATTGGTAACTGCTACGGCTCGCCAAATTTGGCTTTAACCTTCCAAGACTCCCCTGCCTTGCCAGTCGGAAGCCTAAAAGGCGATGTGTAATTTCAGTCCTGTCAGTTCTCTCGGCTACAGAACCATGCCCAGGAGTCGCTTATCATGTGCAGCACGGACAATTAGCACAATATGGCGGAAAGAAAGAGCTCAAATACGAATATATCAGTTCAAGCCGCTTCTAGCCATGTACTGCCGCTGTCGGGCTCGAGTCCAGCACAAAATGTGCTTATCCGTGAGTGAACGTCTGGAACCTCCCTAGACTTGAATTCTCCACAAAAGCCGCAGGTACTCCACGAGGACCACGCGTGCACAAAGCTGTCTCGGGGTCCTCAGTGGAGCGAGACTCATGCAAGCAGGAACCAACAGAGGCCAGTGATGATGCCAGCTTCCCCAGCGCAAGTCCCAGAGCTGAGACCTGCAATCCGAAGATGTGGAGATGTAAGGCGACAGGTGCTCGGCCTCACTCTTCTGCACGCGGCGAGCGGCATACTGCGGGACCCTTCCTTGCACTTGAAGTGTCAAGCCAGAGTATTAAGACCGAGATGTTCGCCAGAGGAGCTGTACACCACGAATGCAGCTTGCAAAGCACAGTACTGCATCAACCCAGCCGGGGCCCGAACGCTGAAGTACACGGTGTAAACGGCATGTAGAACAGTGAGCGGTGCAGGGAACCGTATAGTTCCCCGCGGACGATCCTCCAGCCAAAGCGTTGGCCGCAGGTGTTCCCTGCTTTGCAAGATCTACCGAAGCTGGAAAAGCAAAGGCCGCGGTCCTCGTTTGCCAGTCCCCACAGTTGATTTTGCGGACTTGCGCATTCCTCAAGAGCAGATTTAGACGCTTTTTGCTCAAAGGGCTTTCCCCAACTTGATGCGGGCATGTCACTTTCGTGGTTTTCGACATGGAGCCGAACTACAGTCAGCCACGCTGCAGCGTGGTAGAAGGCCGACATGTCAAGTCAGTGACAGAAGCTCGTGGCTTTGTGAGGTGGGGCAAGCACAGCTACACGAACTTGACAAAGTTCATGAAGTTTTGCTGGCGGCCCAGTGGAGTGCCCGCCTGCATGCGATGCCCATGCCCATGACTGGATCTGCGATATCTTGCATGTTGCAGCCGATAGCAGTAGCCAATTCTTCGAGGTTCCGGGGCAGTGGACTACAACATCGTGCGCACCCCAGCACCCAGACTTGACGAGCACAGTGCGTGGCGATCCCATATCCATCAGGCAAAAGTAGGAATGCAGAAGAAAGGAAGAAAGTAAGACCATGTATATTAAGTAAGTATGCACATCTGTACTCAAGAGAGCAGGTGAGCAAGAGTGTGAGCCGGGGCCGATCGCAGTGGTTGGAGCGGGATTTGGAAAGCTGTAGATCTGAAGCGGCGGCACGAAGCGCCACCCACCCGATGAATTCCACGATTCCTCGTCAAGATGTCTTTTCTTTCATCTTGGGTTCGCAGTTGGCAAAGCCACCCAAGCTGCCGCTCAAATGGTTATCTATGCAAGCAGTCACTGGTCAAGGTGACGACCGAGTGGAGGTTCAGGTTGAAGCGTGAGGAGAGCAGCGCTGGTGAGCGCTTCGAGTGACGGCCTCGCCGGGTCTGGAGGTCCCTCAGACCTTCAGACACTCACGGGGAGACCCAAAAACGCAGGCCGAAGGCGGCTCCACCCAGCGAAGAGAGAAGCGGCAGAAGCGCACCCAACAGCGTCGGAGTGACCCATGTCCTTTCAAGAGAACCGCATGCGTTTAGAAGATTGTGCATCACCTGACCCCAACAAGCGTCTGGCTTGCAACGTCTTGCAACTGCTCCCATGGCAGACAAGTCAGTGTCACTGGCATGGTTGGCACGATTCATCACGTGCTTCCAGCTCGTCTTTGTGATGCCATCACATCCTTTTGCATTGAACAATTGGTCTGACTGAAATCGCAGGCGTTGCCCTTCATCGACGCCTCCCACAATGCCACCCGCACGCAGGACTGGTTCCTAACTTCCAGGTCCGAACATCTTATCATATCTTATCCAAGCAGCGCTGCACGTGGCACTAGGAGCTGGCAATTGCTCAAGACCGCCAAGCAGCGCAGACGCATCTCGGCACAGTCACATCTCCTGGAGCGAAGTGGCCAGTCCACGCAAGCAGGGGATCGAGCAATTTGATCGGAGACCGTTCGGGAAGGAACTGATCCGGCAAACTAAGTTAAGTACTGGCGTGTTTGTGAAGCAGTCTGAGGAGCAATGAAGAGTCGAAACATCTGATACCTGCACACATGCAGCTGGAACATGCGCTGGCAGCACTGCACAGACCAACATCATCCAGAGAAGCTGGGTCAAACGAACTCGTTTCCGCGCTGCCCTGATCCGTCGTCATGAAGATGATGACACATGATGACACGAGGAGGAATGCTCATAATGGGATGGTTGCGAGGGCGTGGAGGGGGCGGGATGCGCTTCACAGCCTCTGCACCAGCTTGAAGACATCTTTGAATTGGGTTGGTTTGGGTTTTGTTTGATGTCCCTCGCTTGTATATTTTTATTTTAGCTTGCCCAGACTGAGCGCTTGTGTCTTAGACTTTGATGCTGCTGGATGACGGGTTGATATTTATTAGGTTGTTCATGTTCGTTTGATGTCCCTAGGTTGGTATGATTCTGTATGACATTGGATTGATTTTCCACGCAGTTTCTTGACCAGAAATCCTCCACAAAGAATTTCGAAAGTTAAACGAGCACAAACAATCCCTGAAAATGCGCAAAGACAATACCCAAAACTAAATCAGACAGCTCGATCCAAAAAATGAGACAGCGCAGTTATTTCTGAAACACCTCGGCATTTACCAGTAATATCCAGTAATGCAACTCTTAAAGCCGGCTGTCAGACTTGCAGACCTCTTCGTGTGTCCGTGTTGAGCGACTTCCGGGCACGCATTCGCGTGTGTTTTGCACGTCTGTCACTGTTAATCTCTCGTGGCTGGCTGCATGCGAGACAAAACGGTACCAGGAGATTTTAGCGTCGTAAGGATGGACAACGTTGCTGCAGGCTGGTCGTGGCATGGGTCTGCGGAAGCAATGCTGCAGAAACATCCGCCCAGAAGCAGAACTCTTGTCCCGGAAAAAGAAGAGAAAGCTGGATCGCTACCAAGTACGGAGACGGCAGTTTGTTGGGATAACCTGGAAGCAAACTCACGGTGCCGGTGACACATATGTGCATATCGAGACCCGGCCCCGAGGTACTTCTTTCATCTCTCAGCGATGGGGATTGAACCGTGGGATCATGAAAACCCATTCGAGGCTCAAAGTCCTAGATCTTGCAAGTCGCGGAGCATGTTTTAGACAGCGTGCAAGAGGCTGCATGTGTCCGCACATGTCAGGACTCCTCCAGTTCAGATCGGGCCTGCGCACGCGAAGTCGCAAGGCTGCTCCGATGCCGTTGCCGACTGGCAGACGGCATTGCATCGGGTCCTCGCTCGCTGCTCGCAGGATGGCGTGCTTCACATACTTGCCTGCTGCGATCCACAGCGTCCCAGATGGAGCTGAAGTCAGGCCACGAGGTTGCATTGTGAGTTGCGCGATGTGGTGTTGTACGTGTTGTTTTCGCTTTAGCATCGCCAGTCGTTGCCTGTACTCGCTGTCAGATCATTTCAGGTACCATCGTCCTTGCGATGCAAGCTGCCAAAGTTTTCTGCAGGTGGGCTGATTCAGGCTGATCAAGCAGTTTAAAGCCCTCGAGTCCTGTCAGACTTGCGGCGTCGAATGCTGCGACGAAAGCACCACTTGTGCCGGGGCCCTGACATGCCCGCAAGTGTTCAGATCTGCGAGTTCTGTCAGAGAGCTACGAGCAGAGTATCGTCTGCGAGACCTGGTCCGCCTCGGTTTCTGCGAACCTGCCAGAGCTAGAGGACGGGCGCCGGGTCCCGCCGCACTGCCATGCAGCATCAAGATATACCGGACTCGGAAGATATCGAAAGCGAAAGTGTGCAGATCGGTACGGAATACGGAATGTTTGCTGAGGCTTGAACTACCCCCACATTCAAGTCCACATGTGTACCGCGCACATAGTCAATGCAAGTTCGAAGTTGCTGGGAGGTTCCAGGACTTGCGGCTCCATCGTCGACCTGCTGTCCAGACAAGGACAAGGCCTTGGCTCACAGTTGATTTGGTAAGGCATGCTTCTCCCACAAAGCCTGAGCCCAGGCAAGTGCACAGGGCCACGGGTCTGTGGCGAAGGCGGCTCGTTTTGCATAAACAAGGGGACAGCCTTTCTGTTTGGGTGGCTGATCAAGTGACATTGGATTCAAGCTAACCCTTCATCGGTTGAATGCAATGCGAGTTGATTCTGTGACGGCATGGGCATGATGGCCCCTTGCAGGACATGCCACAAGTTCCAGATCGACCCAGGCATGCCTGCAAGCCCACCCTGCGGTTTCTGATCTGAGCTCGTCGAAGTCCATGCAGTATGCGGTTGGACATCGCAGGCAGTGCATGTCTTTCCATCGACCAGCCTGCAGTGCTGTTTCGAGTGCTGGCGAGGCATACGCAGGACCAAAACGGCCACGACGTGGTTCTGTTCCAGGGGCCCGCGGCCCGGTCCTTTCTGACTGCAGTCCCTGTAGGCTCGGCGACAGCTTGTCAACATGCTAAAATCTGGTACAGCAGGACGTCTTGAGGAGTACACGAAGCAGAGAAGCAATGGTGCCATAGTTTCTCTGAAGAGTCTGAAGAGTCTTGCATCGATGCGCCCGCATTCGACATCTGCTGCAAGTGCTAAAGCATGCCATACTCCAATGGTCGAAGACAGGATGCGCGAGAAGATTTCACACAACGCGAGAAGGAAACGACAACCCAGGCAGTGTCGCAACAGTGTCTTTCTTTCGTACAGCCTTGAAAACGGATGGAGCGCGAGCCTCGAGCAAGGATGAGCAAGGCTAAGGAGCTCATTTGGAACGTGAGGTGAGTCGCTCCTGACTCCAGGCTGTCAGTGTCGGCCATCCACGCGACTCCGACAAAGCCACATTCCAGGAGTCCAAGCCGAGCCCCCTAGGAATAATCAGCTTACAGCATGAGAAACTGGACTCCTTTTCCGCTATCAAGCACAGCTACATTGACATGCTTCCCTACGCAGACTTGTAGAAAAGTGATTCTACGCTCATGGAAACAATTTCTGAGATCTATTGCCTTCTGCATCTTCTTGTCCAGCAGGTATGCTCGGGCATCTGAGGGCCTCTGCACGGGTCGCTAGACCGGAGAAGTGACGAGAAAGCAGCAGTGCCCAGAGAAACGATCTGATCGTGGATGAGACGCATCCCGCATTGAGAGTTGGACTTCAGAGCCACCTCGAGCACCGAGTTGCAAACAGAGTGCATTCTAGTCGCGATGTAGTGGCCGAACTCCCGATAAGCACGAAAGGTGTAGCCTGTGCCCAAGTAATGCATTCTGACATTGAATGCGCGAAACTGAAGTCAGAATCAGCCAGTATGATGGCCACCGCGAAGCTCCTTCTCAAGCCGGAAGGCTGAACCGCGGTATTCAGCACTCGGCACACATCTGTGACCTACTTCTCCACTTAAAGCTTTGTCGGCTGGTCAATAGGCTAAACAGCAAATACAGCAAGTTGCCCCGCATGTATTGGCATGATGTTCTGAACAAGCAACTCTGGCTGCACAGCTGTCTGTAACTTTAGGTGCCAGGGCGCACTGTTTAATGGATGCTGCCACAGTGGTGGTTCGCAAACTTACGGGCGAGACCATCGAGTGCCGCTCTTGAGATGCGTTCTGCGCGTGTCCGCCTGATGGGTCCGGCTACGTCACGTCCAGAGGTGCCAGGCAGATTTGTCCATCACCGTCGATGCTTTCAAGCACAAGATTGCCGAGAAGGTTTCTGCTACGTGCATGTTGCTTGCAGCAGTCGATGGTTAGGAATCTGAGAGCGGACTCCTTAAGCAGTTCTTTGGGCCATGCTGGCCGCAACTCAGTGAAGCGTTCGTGTCCTTCCATCTAGCCATGTTTACAGGCCTCGGTGCCGGCTCTGTGCCAGAGATTGACTCTTCATGATGTTGACGAGAAGTTTTCTGAAAGCCTTCTGCAGCACATGATACCGTATCATCTGCAGAGAGTTGGGAAGCCCATCGAAGATTTGAGCAAGTCAGATGTGGCCGAAGCTCAGCTATCCACCGTTGTTTCAAGCGACTCGTTTTGTTTTCTGCGGCATGTACTCGTGTACTTCGCTTTCGTCCTGTACGAGGAAGTGAAAGCTTTCCGAAATCCACCACGAATGGTGGTCTCCTGCCTCACAGTCGTGCTGGCGCTCGTCGGCAGCAGCAGACTCATAGGCCATTGCCGGGAGATGTTGTGGTTGCCAGCCGTGGTCGTCTTTGTGTGGGCTGAGCTGCTGAAGCAGGCAGCAAAAGAGACGCGGAAGGAGTGCCATCGCCGTTGTGCTGGGAGCAGTGCAAGTTCATGATGCGAGACGTCAAGAACTTTCTAGGTGCTGTGCAGGACTTCCAGACTGCTTGCAGCTTAGCGACGTTACTTCCGAGTGTGTCTCGCTATCGGCTTGCAGAACTGGCCTCAAGAAGTACTCGGTGGGGAAGTGAGCGTGCAGCTAAGACAAGCTGCCTTTGGATGTTGTCAGGGTAACGAGTGAACACGAGTGACGAGAAATGCACGCGATGCATGTGCTTGCATCATGGCGATCCAGGTGAGAGCCAAGTGCGCCGCGCGGAAGAGCTGGTCGAGCAGTCGCAGCCCTTCGATCCACGACACATGGCCCGCGCAAGCTTCCTGGCTTGCGCTTGGATTCACGACGAAATTTGCTTGACGGAGCCTCTCCGAGAGCCAAGGTTTGCTGGCTTCAAGACTCTGCGAATGGGTCCTCGAAGCATTGAAGTTTTACAGGGTCGATGCTCCCAGACTTGCAGAGCAGCGTGCTGGCGGCATCGTATCGGTGGAGCTGGAAAACCTTGCCCCATTGGACATTTATTGTCAGGATCAGGGTCGCAAGCAGCATCCTTTGCACAAACTCCATCTTCCCCCTGGGTCTGAGTTGACTCGGTCAATATTCTGATACTCCTGAATCGCTGTCTTGCGCAGATAAGGACAAGTCGGAGTTCCACCTGTCCCTGGTGGCTGACCTTGAGCCGGTGTGGTCTGCATTGCAAGCGCACGACAAGCAGCTGCCAGCGATTCAGGCACTAGGAGTGCGATCTAGCTGCAAGCATGGTTCCGAAAACTTTGGCAAAGCGGAGTCTAGAAGCATACCGGTGAATCCGAGCTGAGACACGAATACTGAGCGCTCTGATGACGTGTCCTGTATGCCAAACTACTTCTAGATTCTAGTTCCCAAAACGATTCTGCTCAAGATGTTCAGACTGTCATACAGTCTGAACATACACTATCCTTTGCAAACTCTGGACCGAATGTTTAGAAGGGAGTGTGAACTAACAAATTGGAGGAGGCGAGGAGGATCCAATTTACCCTGGTGACCTTCAGCATGGCATGAGAAGATCACATGCAGACAACCACGTCCGCTGCAAACACCTTTGCTGGAGTTCTCCTCATCATCCCGCGGCTGTGCGAAACACCAAGGAGTAAAGACTAGTGTAAGGAAGGAAGAAGTTTCGGCTGCAACTAATCAAAGGAATTAGACAAGCAGGAGAAGGAAAAGAGTAAGACTGCCCACATGCCAAACTGTCCTGCTACGAGTACATAGGAGAACGACAGTCAAGTAGATGATGGCGGCGGGAGTTTTGCTGAGGAGCAGACGCACGATTAAGAATCTGCAAAAGCAATCGATAAGCGTAGTTTGCAGGTTCTTCATAGTTCTTCCAACTGCTTGGCGGCTTGCCTGACAGGATTGAATGCTCTGCCGGAGAATGTCATATACACCACAGCTCGTGAATGCAGAATACATTTCAGGTTTTTTTGGCACTGTTGGTGTACCGTTGTCAAAATGGTGGCAAGCTGTTCAACGTGAAACGTGCATCGAACTCTTATTCATGAACCGAGAAGCAAGCAAAGTTGAAATTTGGATCGGTTGTCTCCCACTGGTGATCTTGCAGCTTGAAGCGGTTCTTGAACAAGTGACGGGTGACAATTGCCGTCGAACGGTCGTTCCCGCTTCCTGTTGCGCGGGCCATTCCGCCCACCCTGTACGCCAAGGAACCGTCAGATGCCGGCAGCCATAAGGTTAACTGCGAAAAAGATCGGAAGGTTTCGGTCCAGTTCTAGCTATGCACAACTCATCGCTGAATATCGCGGATGACGAGCCACGTGCATCCACCCCCGGTCGAGCTGAGATACACGCGCGATAACTGGAGCTTGCGGTGTGCTGTTGAACCCACAACTTCCAGTCTTCGACGGTAAGAACCTGAGTTGCCTGTCGAGAAGGCACGACAACTCGGACAAATCATCAAGCCTGCTCAAGTTGCGAGTTCGACCAGTCCCACACATGAACGTAAAATGTGTCAGTTTCGTCATTCAAGGTCATGTTGTTCGGCAGTAAATCGAATGCAAGGTTGGGAAGCAAGTGCCCGCAGAGAGCCTTGCAAGAACTGGCTTCCAAGCTCACGGAGGCTTCTGACCAGCTCCGAGAGGCTGCGTTGCACTCCTTGCAAGCTTTTACAAAGGATACAACGGAGGCAGCAACATTGCTCTTGGAGTCTTTGCCAGCCCCTCGCACACGGCAGCCAACAACAGAGGCACGGTGTTTTGCAAAAGGATCTCCAAGATTTTGGCATGTCTACCCTGGCGAGCTCCTTTCCGTTGCGTCGAACTGCAGATGAATGTTCAGGCCATGGCGGCTTTGGTTCATGTTGGGCCTTCAGATTTCCGCGTCTTGGAGCTTTGGAACGCTTCAGCGGCATTTGGCATGTAGCAAAGCCCGCAGCATGGTTCGCTTCGAACTCAAGCAGCTCTGAATTTATGGTGCGCCCATTCCAACCGCAGGAATGGATCATAAACGCCCTCAATTCTGGGAGCGATGAAACTCGACATGTGGCTCTCCAACTCTTCAACTCAATGGAGGAGCATGCTGCTGCTTGCCATGGTTTGTGTTAAGATAGGTGTCCGTAGACTAGTGCAACCATGACAGTCCGCTAGTCTTCCTTCGCTTGGGTTGCAGCTGATTGCAACTGTTGCCAGAGCGGCCACACTAAGGATGCAGACAAGGTAATCGGCTGCACCTCGCTGGCACTGCATGCACGAAGGCCTCGGTATTGTCGGGCTCGTGATCTTGCCAGGCATCATCACGTCCATGTTCCAAGCTGCTGCTGACGATCCACCTTCGTCGCAAGCTTACATCTTCGACGCCTTGGCGACTGCGAGCAAGCGGAACTATCAGACGGAGCCTGCGCCTTCATTCACAGAACTCTCATGCCCTACAGCTGGGCAGAGCGATGAGGGGCACCTGAGCTAATCCGAGGCTATCAGCCTCCTCTCAGAGCGGTTGCAGCCGACTCAACCTACTTGGGTACAGTCACGAGCTGCTGCAGCAGCTGCAAAGACTGCTGCCGAGGCACACATCACATTCCTGAATACAATCTGATGACATCTGGAGAGTCATTCTAGAGCCCGCAAGGAGGAGCGCTCGATCACAGCTGCTCTTCGTGCGTTTTGGCTGCATGTTGACTTCTTGGTTCGAACCCCCCTGCACTCGAAACTTCGGCTCCCTTCAAAGAATCTGCATCGAGCCGCTGCGCCAGTTTGCAGCAGAGGTTTTGAAGATTGTGTTCGAGAGCATTGGTTCCGTAACTGGTCTCGTCGATGCAAACATAAACTGTAGAAAGGCTTATGTGATGCGCTCTAGACTAGATATCTCTGGATCCTACTCCGTCCTATTGCGTGTTGGTTGTTCGGCACGCCACCGTGCCAGGCTGAAGGTTGCATTCCCAAAACAAGTTTCACATGACAGTGCCAGACGAAGCAACAGTTTGTTCATAGCAGCCAATCTCGGAAGCTGGCATCACGGACTCTTCAAGTGAGGGCCCTCGAGAGCTTTCACATGCGACACGGGGAGATAGGATGTACATGAAGGTCGAAACCCGGTGCGAGCTTCTTAATGTGATTTCGCCGGTAATCGATGCCCTCATGTTCAGAAGGATGTTGACACCTTTTTCCAACATTGTGAAAGTCGAGCCCAAAAAATGTTCTGCTCACCGCTCGGTGCCTAAAGCTGCAAGCGAGACGACGCCATGATTCCGAATCTGTTCACTTGCCAGACTCTGTAAACCTGCTCGGAGTTCAACGCGAAGCACATCGAGATATGCTCTGTTTCCACAGTCTTTGCCATCTCAGGAATTGCTGAAGAGCCTCACTGGTGGTCATCTCGTGGTGGTCGCAGCAGGACTGTTGCAAATTTCACCGGCATCTTATGGAGAGGCGATTGAGAGCCTTTGCTTGGAGATGAACCAGAATCGAAGTATAGACCGTCTCGAGACCATCACTGCCCTCTCAAACTATGCCAGGGAGTCGGACATGTCTGTCATCGACGCACTTTCAACATACCTCCTGCATGCCAAACGTGTTCTTGAGAAGGATGGGACGCCACCGATAATGGCTGCACTGCGCACACTGAAACGGGTTGCCGAGCCATATCCGGAAAGGATTCATGAGGCTCGCACTGGCGTAATGGCAGCTTTGGCAGCCAAGACTGCTGCCACAGGCGGGAAGGAGTACATCGGTAAACTTGCAGCCCTCGCCAAAGAGCAAGGTGCACCTCCGCGGACAGTGCTCGTTGAGCTCCTGAAGGGTTTTCAGAATCACAACAGTTCGGTGAGAGAAGCTTGTAAGGGTGTCTTTGGCAAGCTTTGTCAGCCCGGTGATGACACGGCGATTGATGTCGTCATGAAGGCCATCCAAAGCGACGTTTACGGATGGTCCCGATGCGCAGCCATCGAAATGCTGCCAAAGATTGTAGCAGTTCCCCGGCCAGACGTGACTGGATGTCTGATGGAGTTGTGTCGCGAAGCTGATGTGGCTATCCAATCAGCGGCTCTTGGTGCCATGAGGCCCCCGGGGCCGGAGGGGCACACTTTTCGTCTCAAGACCAGCATAAGGCATAAGACTTCTTCGGCCTTTCAGCGACCCCAACGCTGTACTCGTACCAGTAGCATACCGTACCATTCGCATCAAGCATGTCATTATTGAAGCATTTGCCTTGGGCGTGAGGAGTGCTCGCTTCTGCTCTGCAGTGTGAAACAAGGAACAAGACTGTAAAACAACGAGTTAGCATCTCACAGCAACCTTGAGACATGCTCTTCCACAGGCTGTGCGCCTCGCCGTCGGGAGAAACAGCAGAGGTTGCGAGGAGCCATCTGCAGGCCTGGACTGTCCGGACGCCAGCTTCGCCATGCTTCGCTTCTCCAAAACTGAGCGCCTGAAAGGACACAGACGAGTCGGTTCGACTGGAAGCCATGCAAGGCCTCGCAGCACTGGAACCGAAGCAAGAGCTTTTGCTGGACGTGCTTCTGGAAAGCACTGAGGATGGGGAGACAGGGCACAAATTTTGCTTGATCGTCCGATGGTTCTGGCGATTTGCCTGCTTGCTCACGATGTAGTATTTGTGCGAATGCTAAGACATGGTTTGTATGTTTGTGTAGTGTAGCTTGTAAACATTTGTAAACCATAATCTGGGCTAGATGTACGGTAGCCATTTTGGCTCAAGCAGTTCCTCTCGAGGTTTTCTGTCAGCAGTCCCGTTTGGTCCTCGTCGCCGCCATGTCGGGAGAAGGCCGCGTGAACCCTGTGGTCATGACTGCGTTCGGGTTTCTGAGCGAGGCAGCAGAAGACGAGGTCATGGACTGCCCGGCAGAATTCAGGGTGGCTCACAGAAGCCGACCGGCAGCGCCGATGGGCCAGTCAGTGGCAGCGGGACTTGGTGCGGGACTTGGTGCCTTGCAGCAGATCCGCGAGCCCTCCACGTACGATGCCGACGCTCTTGTGTCTCTTTGGGCCAATGCCTCTGGCCAGTCAGTGGCTATCAGACGGGCTCCGGTTCCGCCTGCCTGGTGCTTCTGGCGGTGGCGGCCCGTCAGGTCTTCGAGCCACACCCGACGACTACTTCGACTCCGCCGAGCGCTATGACCAGTTCGAGGAGGTGCTAGGTCATGTCGGCTTTGTGCCGTTGACTTTCACAAACCCGGACGTGTGGGGCCGCATGGTTTTGTCCAAAAAGCGGCACTATTGCATTAAACTTCATACGGTTGAGAGTCATGTGAGTGAGTCCGACTATATGCTGAGATGTTCGTGTTTAAGATATATACGATGAACCGGAATCGCCACATGAAGGGTCGTTTTTGCGAGCTATGATGAACCGAAATCGCCACATGAGGGGGCGTGCTTAAGATATATGATGGAACGGAATCGCCACATGAAAGGGTGTGTTTAAGATGTATGTTCAATGATGCACCGGAAACGTCAAATAACGGGGCGTGTTCAAGAAATATGATGAGCCGGAATCGCCGCTGCAAGTTGTACTTCCCCAGACAGGAGCCTGCTTGTTGGAGGCCCCAACCGCTTGATGCAAAGCAAGAGCCGCAAAGTGTAGTTGCCCAACAGCTTGATGCAAGACAAGAGTGTCGAAGTTGTGCTCCCCCCACAGCTTGGGGCAAAACTGGACCCTGCCAATTGTAATTCACCAATAGCTTGACACAACAAGACCCTGCAAGGTGTAACTCCTCAATAGCTTGGCAAAGCAACAGCAAATGCTTTTACGGAGCAAAACTTGTCATGTTAAGACATAGTGTGTATGTCTGTGTAATTTGCAACCCACAATCTGGGCGAGATGTAGAAGGATAAAGGGCGCCGCACGGACAGTTTCAGCGGTTTTCGATGTGCCATCTTAGGTCCTGTCTGATGCTTCGATAGGTTTCTGTACAGTAGGCGGACGATCCACGACCCAGTCTTCAACAAGCACAAGGTAACTTCGCTTTGCCTCAAAGCATGTACAACTGACCGAATCGAACGGAATCCTCACGGTCACAACAGCCGAGTCTGAGAGACCTTGGCTTCAGCAGGTGAATTCGTAAGACTGTTTCAGTCGAGGAAGAGCTCTTGTGACGCCATCACCGGCTCCCGAATCTCATTTTTCAGCCTGAAGCAAGAATTGTTATGCGTGAAACAGGATGAGGCATCGATCGTTATCGTGACTGCCGTTGACCTCATGGCCAATGTGCCGGTTGCTGGTCGCGAGAAGGACTTGGGAATGAGGGCATAAGGGTACCGGCAGGCCCAGTGCCGTCTTACATGCTCTTTTTTATCTAGAATAGATTCAATCCCACAGCTTCACCTCGAAGCAGCTTCTGTGGAATCTTTCGTAATTTGCAGAAGTTCTTCTGAAAGTTTTCCCCCCGGTAGTGTTGCAAACAACAGGGCTTAGGAATCTTTACAATGCTTTGGGCATGAAACTCGGCATCGACTTCCTTGATCTTCGTTCCTGCAGAAGCACGCCTCGAGCAGGCCGTATGACCCGGAAGCATTTTTAATTGTTCTCGATAGAGAAACCCAAGAAACTACAAACGTCATGTTTCTTGCACAGAGCCCCTGCATGCTGTGACCATGCCATCAGCGTGGGCAGCAATGGGCCTCGGTACCGCCAGACATGCCTGCCGCGCTCGCCTTGCAAGACACAACGAGTGTGCACGTTGGCGCAGATGTTCCGGACTCGAGGTTCTCTCCTGTATGCAAGTTTGCCCGCTGTTTCTTGGTTTCGCGGTGTGATGTTTTCCAACTGTCAAACATCGGATTTCAAGCTTGTCGACGCCTGCTTTGCCGTCATTGCCTTCTCAAGTGCAACGTCCGAGACTGCAACTGCAACATCCTGCACTTGTCCTATACTTTGGTGCTCTCGGACGCGAATCGTGAGAGTCCCGTGCACATTTTGGTGCAGGTTTTGGGTGGAACAAACCGCTTGAAGCTGATGGAAGTGCAGCGTGTACGTTTTTGGAGCCGCAAAGCGGGCCACGAATCGTGCTTCTGCCAGAGTCCCTCGATGCCAGTCCTACTTGTGCTGCAACAGAGGGGACACCAATGAAGCTCCCGCCCCAACGTGAACTCGTGGGGCCGTCTTGCCAGGCTAATTATATACTATTGGCCGGGGTCTTGGAGTCTTTTGTATGCAATGCTTAGACTGCAAGGTGATTTTTCACTGTTTTGGGATTCGGCGTCTACGCTGGCTTACTTTCCTGTTGCGGTGGATCAGATTGCATTCTGCAGAGCATGTTGCACTAGATAATTGTGCCTTGCGACGGTTTCCGACTTTTTCTGCTGACGTGTTCGGCATTCGTTGGAGGTACTATGTACCGACCGGCGTAACTGTGGGCATGTGACGAGGCATGCCTTGCAGGTCTAGGCGGCTCCTAGAAACAGCGCCCCGTGTGGATGGCCATACATAAAACAAGAAAGTTCAGTCGCATGGGTAACGAAAATTTAAATGATTTGTTCCTAAAGCTGCAGGGGAGCTACCTTAGACAGGTTTTTGGCGCTGAGCTCAGGATTCTGCGCCAGGAGGCTGGTAGGATCCCCGCTTCCGAACTTCTGGGGAGGCATTTCTGTGAGGCTTTCGGCTTCGCCCGCCCGAGCCCGCCTTCGAAGTTTGTGAAGTCACCAACTTTCAGATGTTAGAGCTCTCAAGTTGTCACGTGGTCAAAGCTCGCAAAAACATGTAGAGAGTCTCGAACTCTGACTTTGTCGAAAACTCCACCGAACAAACCCTCAATCTGTGCAGTGAAATCTGCCGAACTCTGGATGACTTAGATACAGTCCCGAGCCGCGCATGCGTCTGCAGCACGCATGGCGTCGAAATTGGAGCCCTTCGGTCTTTTGCGGTGGCCGCGATGGTCTGTTTGCAGTTGTCACAGGTGTTCGTGGCATATCCGTCATTCAACCGGCGGCCGGAAGAGTAAGAAGCTGAGACCCATCATCACGCATGTCTGGTAATGTTTTTTTTTGCGCATGTTCGTTGGCAGGCATTGCATGTGCATCGTTATTTTAGACTTTGCTTTGGCTGGGCTAGATGCGGGAAAGGGAAAGGCAATGGTCCATAGAGCAGTGCTTTCGCTTCTGTGAGTTTCTTGGGAAGGCGGGTCCATGTAAGTTAGCATGTACGGTGCAAGGTTGAGGTGCGCTGTGAGTTGTCGGCTGTTTTTCGCAACTTGCCTAAGCGTTTAGAACTCTAGGCTAGCACATTCGTCGCACATGCCAGTTGTTGTCTTTTGTCAAACCTTCATGGGCTTCAGATGTATTTAATCAAGAGATCATTTGATGCGGGCGTCATGCTGTATCATGCAAGACAGAGTGCAATGCCGTCATGCTAGCAGGAGATTTGCCATAGATTGGCGGGATTACTCCAGCATGCGAACTCACAAGTCCGCGAAGCTGCTGCATCTGCATTGGGTCGAATGACTGGCGATGGCAGGGCTCTTGCAATTGGCCCGGCTCTTACTGTCGCGCCGAGCATCTTCCAAAGCACCTGGGTCACTTGAGTCGAAAGGCGCCCTCGAGCAGCAGACTCATTGGCCTGAAACTGACATCGCGGTGCTTCGTGCTCGCGAAGGGGCACGGCAGAAGCTGGAGACCGATCCATGACAGCCAACGGCCATAGGCTGGGATGCTGAAGAGAACGGGCCAAAACATCCAGCATTGCTGCTGCCAAGCTTGAGTATTCCAGCGCATGCACGTGCCGTCGGCGAAACAGGTGGCAAGCGAAGTACGTCGGACGTTTGACACCAGCTGAGACAAACCGAGGGATGAAGCATTCACAGGTCAAGTCACGCCAGAATCGAAGTGCTGCTGACCTTTGGCTGAAAGCTGCAGAGGTAGAATAGATGCAGCACGCTTAGCTTCGCTGCAGCGTCTGTGGTTGGCATGGCGAAGCTCTTTTCCGGACATGATAAGACACGCGGTGGCAGCGCAGAGACGGGTTAGACAGTTTCGGTCCACATGGTCGCTCTGCTTTTGCATCAATATTGCGAGCGATTTCAGGTATCACTTGCATGCTGTTTTGGGACTTCTTGCGCTCCTTCACTTTGTCTACAGACACTTGCCTGCAGACGGAGGTTCTTGCTCATCGTTGGTTTCCCTTGTCGGTGGTGCAGGGTGATGCTGTTCACAGGCACAAGACGACAGACGCTCCAAGCATCAACCTCTCTGCACGCGCGGCTTCCAGCCCCCAATCAAGTGCAGGGCCTGAACCTGTAAGATACAAGCTTGGCAGCTCACCAACATTGATTGTTTGTGCTGCCAAACTTAGTCCCGTCTGCGGACAGGTCTTGAGGAAGGTCCTCTAAATTTGGAAGGGAGCAGTAACAGCCCATCCAATGTTATTTCCGAGAATGATCGGGAAGTTGTGTCATTTCGGGGCATGCCAGCCCTTCTAACAGTTTTGAGATTTGCCGTGCATGTCCGCATTAACTTTACACATGAGCTCTCAAATGTATACAGATACAGAAATGAAATCAGGTTGTACTTATCGACTTGTACAGGTTACTTAGTAGTTTAGTCAGTCTTTGCTTATAACCTGAGAGAGCGAGAGCGCCACCGCCAACAAGCCTCCGGAAAGAAAGAGGGAGTGAGTGAGTGGGAAGTGTGAGAGTTCAGAGAGTTCGTTGTGGTTGTTATTGGTGAACATGCACACACGTGGAAGGGGCACGCTCGGGTTGATTTCTTGTGGTTTCAACTCAGACCTGAAACCAGACCAGCCTTAATGTGACAACCATACGCTGATTGACTTGCTGCGGCGACAGCGTTGAGACGTTTTCCTTTCGCAGCTCCCCACGCATTGAAACAAGCTTCTGAAGATTTCTGAAGCATGATCACGGGGTGTGCACACACTTCGCAGATGAACTAATTGCACGAGATGGTCAGACCTCGGCCAGCACAGTCACCGGTGGGTATTTGAAGGATATTTTGACAAGTGTTGCCTTTGCAGGCAAACCGCGACAAAAGGGCAGACGGTTTACCGCTGCTGCAACGAACCAGAGGTCTAGAAGCGAGCCGTCGAAGAGATTGGTCCCGCTCGAGGGCCCCATCGCACACAGCAAGGAACCTGCAAAGCCTGGGCAGCCCGCCCCCCACGAGAGAGGCCCGCTGCGCCTACAAAGTACGCAAATCCGTCACCCGGCCACCACAACCATCAGTTCGTGCTTTTGTTTGCATTCTTCATCAGTTTTTTTCTGAGGCAGGAACGCTTCCCTGCAAACCAGGATTCTGCAATTACAAATTGCTGCATGTAACGCTAATCCTCGGATTGGTAAAACACGCTCCAGATCCTTGCCTCGAGTGCAGACTTTCTGGTTCAGAAGCAAATTGCGGCTTTGTTTGCGCGTTCAGTTATCGGCACCATGGTGTGCTGGGGTGAACGACGGAGGAGCCTCTGAGAAGGGCCAGGAAACCACTTCAGGACTTCAAACCGTCGATTCAGAAAGCTCACGGGAAAAGAACGTTGGTTCATCAGGTCGCAAGCCGGCACAAGCAGGCTTCGAGAAACGAACTCGGGCGCAAAAACTTGAGCAACAGATCGTTTCAAATCTCATGTTAACACATCACGAGCAGAAGCTTAGCATGGAATGCCCAGACTGGAACGTGCCCTTCTAGCGAGATCCACAAAGCCTGCCGCTAAGACTGAAGACTCGAATGCCTTCGAGGCACTGCGCAGCTGCAAAATTCCGCCCCCCTTCAGTACCACGTTCTACCGTTGTTCCGACCCCAGGCTGTCTTCTGACCCGCAGAAGCTCTGTGGAAAGTCATGGAAATCTGAACCTGTTGTTTGTGAGATAGCGCAAAAGCAGGCAGTGTCCCGCGTCCCACCATCATTCTGCAGTCTATCTTGCTGATCGACTCGCAGTTAAGCCTTACAACAGAGACCGACATCCTTTGCAGACGCAGGTGAGCAGGCAAACGCACCCCAAAACCCCCAGGCCCATGCTGTGCAACGCGGTGTCTTATTACAGGACGCTTCTCAGAGCTGTGCAAGACCAGCAGCTTCGGGAACAAGGAAGTTGCCGGCCACTATGAATCGATAAGCCTACAAGCCCGGTACAAAATCTGACGAACCGCAAGACAAGCAGTACACCAGATGCCAGAAATCTGTGCCTTGACCAGTCTTCCTACAAGCGGTATTGTGCAGACAAAACCATTAGACCCAGTGAAGTGAAGCATCAACATCCGTCACATGCACACCAATCGCCCTCCAGCAGAGGATTCTTTACCGTGCTGATCCTACAGCCGCTTCTGCTGAATATTCTGTGCTCGACAACATTAGGGTGTTTGCAGGACTTCGGTGCATCGTGGCCACCCTTGCTTGCCGTGTCTTCAGGCAGGAGTCCTTCCAGCAGAACAGTTTCTCCGCTGCTTGCATACTGGTTCACGTGCTGCTGCACGCACCGAGACTGCAATTACGTCTCTGTGTCACTGCTCTGCCAGTCACTAGTTTGCAGCTGCAGAAAGGCTCTCAGCTTCCAGTTCGAATTGCCGCGGCGCCGCGGCAAAGAAAAGCAGATGATGTTTGCATTTCTGCGTCTGTGCATTGCAAGTCAGGAACAGAATCTGGACGAAGCCTATGATCTGGAGGCATTAGTATTTAAGCTTCAATATAACCCACCACCACGTGAGCCGCACTTTCTGACCGGTGTTGTTGCCGCATGACGAGGGAGTTTCGCGTGCACAACGCACTTTTTGCCATGCGTCATCTGGCTGCGTGCTTAGTTTCGGTACGAGCTTTTAAGCATGGTCTTTACGAGGTTGCACGTCTGCGGCTAAGGTCGGCACTGCCCTCGGCATTTGGGCCCCGGACTGGTGGCTGCGGCAGCCAGGCGTTGCCGCCGTGGCTGCTAAGGCATCGGGGTGTGTTTGGTTCTCCTTGACAAAATTGCCCAAGCCAGCCCCGTGACGCTGCGGACTCATGAAATGTTGCCGTTGTGTTCGCAGGTGTGCCTAGTGCTAGCTACCTGCAAAGCAGCCGACATCACGACGGAACAGATTGGCAGCACAGACCGCCTCTCAAATCCACAGCGGCATTTATTCGGGTCGTGCAGCTCACCAGCTGTGTCATGCTGCCCACTACGAGGACGATCGCACCACCAACGCGATGCATTTGGCTTAGATGCTACATTGCTTTGGTCCCGATTCTGGTGGCTGCACGCTTGCGTGAGGCCATACCCCAAAAAGACACCTGAGACACTTGAGAAGGTGGGGGACTTTGGGTGTTTGCTGCGTCTTGTTCTCACATTTCGTGGATTGCGTTCTTGTCTTGCCTGGATCATCAGACTGGCAGGTTGCCAAAAGATTCTATGCCAAGTCGCAGTTTGCAGCAACTGCACTCGCTGTTTCTCGGGCCACCGAGAACTTGAGCTTGCAGTTGCCATGCTGTCCACAGGAATCAGTCTTCACAAGCCCCACAGAGGTTGAGCATTGTGTCGGTAGAAAGGCCAAAGCTATCTTGTGGGTCGGTTGCTGCTTGGTCCTGTCCAGCTGTCAATCAGCGAATCTGTGCCTCTTGTAGTATTTCGTCGGAGGGTGTGCAATGGATATAACAGAAATAGCCTAGGCCTAGGTCACGTGCAGCATGACTACAAGAGTCAAGAGAGTGCGAGCAGGAGCGCGAGAGGGACACCGTCCCGAATAGGGGCCACTCTGCGAACTGACGCAGACCTTGGACGGGTTAGGCCTACAGGCCAGGGGAAAACAAACCCCATGAAAGCAAGCAAGAGAGGGGGAGAGAGAGAGAGAGACAGAGACAACGTGAGACAGAGAGGGAGACAGAATGAGACAGGCAGAAATTGGGAAAACAACAGAGATCTGATTGACAAATCAGCTATCTAAGGCGATCTTTAGACACTCTGTTAAGCTTGCCGCACGAAACGAGGCTTTCGGGACTCCCTCCTCATCATTCTGCGCGATTTTTGCAATTGAGATTGCCTCCTTCCTCATGACGCTCGTGCGCAAGGGCATCATTGAGGCGAGGTGCTTCATTGCTACAGCGACAGTCGTTTGGCTGTGAAGCCCTGTCCTTTCCATTGGTGGAGGGTACCTGTTTGGCAGGCGAGAACATACCACATTCTGTACGCAGCATCGCCGGTTGGACCGCAATTAGATCCGGTGTATCAGAAAGGTTCAGAACTGCTGCTTGCTGGGTGTTCTCCCCGTCACATCTCGGAGCAAAATCATAGAAGAGTCTGAGTGAGTGACTAGTGCGCGAGTCACATCTGGCAGGCTCTTTATTATGTTCCCCGTTCTGGTGGCGACTCTACATTCCGGAGATGCAGTTGCAGAAGCAGCTACACTCCGATGTGCCTCGTGCTCTAGACTCTGGAGTGCGTTTTGCGAAGGCACGATTCTCCGGCTGCTCCTCAGCTCCCCTTCGTTAGCAGAGGTTTATTTATCGGGGCCTTGGGCATCGACATCCGCATCAAGTACGGGTTTTCGAAGTACACCGCGTGGATTGTGGCTATACCCGCAGGACTCGCCAAAGCTCATGCTTTCATAAAGATGCATGGAAAGCCACGCATATCAGACATTTATCAAGGGAGAGAATCAGGAAATGAGCAAAGACATGCTAGCCTGAGTTTACACAGTAGGGTGAGAGCGCAGGCAAACGCCGGCAATTAGGCTTCAAGTGATGGCTTACAGTGTAGAGTTGCAGCTCGCGCTCGGCCGGTGGCAGGATATATTCTGGCAGACACCTTGTCGATGTATGCCAACACGAAGCTATTTTTCGCATGGCCTGGTATGATGTGGTCAGCATCTGACACACTTCGAGGATGCTTGGTCACGAACAGAGATTAACCTTTCAGATCCTTCTGCCATTGTGGCACTTTTTGTTGTATCACTCAGGTCAAGTTCTGTACTCTCAACCCATTAAGTGAGCTGAGGCTTTTTTCAAGCGCGGCAGCAGAGCAATGACTTCACTGCTGCGCCCGAAGGCCATGGACCTGTTTCTGACAGAATAACCGCTCGTTCCCATACTGCAGTCCTTCTACAGACAGCCTCTCTGCAGCAGGAGTAGTAGTAGTGGTGGTAGTAGTAGTAGTAGTAGTAGTAGTAGTAGTAGTAGTAGTACACTAGTAGTACACTAGTAGTAGTACACTAGTAGTACTAGTAGTACCAGTAGTAGTAGTAGTAGTAGTAGTAGTAGTAGTAGTAGTAGTAGTAGTAGTAGTAGTAGTAGTAGTAGTAGTGCTAGTAGTAGTGCTAGTAGTAGTGCTAGTAGTAGTGCTAGTAGCAGTAGCAGTAGCAGTAGCAGTAGTAGTAGTAGTAGTAGTTGTTGTAGTAGTAGTACTCCTAGTAGTAGTAGTAGTAGTACTCCTAGTAGTAGTAGTAGTAGTAGTAGTAGTAGTAGTAGTAGTAGTAGTAGTAGTGGTAGTAGTACTAGTAGTAGTAGTAGTAGTAGTAGTAGTAGTAGCAGCAGTAGCAGTAGCAACATCAGCAGCAGCAGGAGGAGTAGTAGTAGTAGTCGTGGCAGCAGTAGTAGCAGTAGCAGCAGTGGAGCAGTAGCAGCAGCAGCAGTCGCAGCAGCAGTGGCAGTAGGAGGAGCAGTACGAGGAGCAGTACGAGGAGCAGTAGGAGGAGCAGGAGTAGGAGCAAGAGGAGGAGTAGAAGTAGTGAGCAGTGGTAGTAGAAGCAGCAGAAGTTCTTGCGTAGTTATTGTGGTAGTAGCAGCAGCAGCTGTGGCATTATCGCTACGTAGCAGTAGCATTGACGCTAACAGTGGCAGTTACAATGATCGTAGCAGAACCGCAATATTACAATGATCGTAGCAGAACCGCAATACGCGCAGTTACCGTACAAAGTGGAGCAGCAAAGTAGCAACACCAGCAGCAGTTGTTGCGCTGCTGCTGTTGCTTCTTCTACTGTTTATGTTGCTGCGGTTGGTCCAGCGACGTTTGCGTAAGATGTGCTGATGGGAACTTCGTAGAGATGTAGGTGCCAATCCAAGCAAAGACCAGCAGCGGGCACCAGTGCCAAAGTATAGTATTCGGTATCTGCGAACAGTATGTCCTTATGAAACTGCGCTGGACAGCACTTGCTGCTCGTGCTGTTCCTCTGGCTTGAAAAATCTTGAAGCATGTGTCGTCAAAAAGCATGTCTAGCATGGTGGTACAGTCGAAAAGGAGTCGAACCGAAGCTTTACGTGGGGATGGCGAAGATCGATTGCGTCTCGAAAGCCCCGCTTTGTTTGAGCCCTTTTTGGCCCTGGCAGGCGAAGTCTCGAAAGAGATTTTGAACGAGTCGCCTGTGACGCAGTCGCAGGCGGTTGAAGGTGCTCCTCTCCAACAGCATACTGCAACCATCTGCAAAAGCAGTTGTAAACCTGGGAACTGTGCCTTGATTGCGCTGCAATCGAGTCATGAGCAACGGTCTCATTGACACGTGCAGGCTTGGAAGGGTCATCAGCGAAGGAAGCAGATGCTGCTGGCCATTCTTTCCCGTATGTGAGACCTAGCTGCGATTAACCATGAACCTGCACGAACAGAATGGACGGACGTGTTTTCTGCGCATGTCCTAACATCATGCACGGTGTGAACATGATGCTCGAGGGTGACTGCAGTTTTTTTAGTTGGTGGGTGCGTGCGCCGGTGAAGCTGTAACGCTGACTCGTGCAGTGGTGTGGTGAGCCGCGGTCAACAAACAAGCAAGGACACATGATCAATCAACAACAATCGGCAGTGGGTTTGTCTCATGGGCCATAGTTTTAAGAAGGTGAGTTTTTGTTCAAGAGCTTGGCTTTGGGCACTTCGGGCTTCGGGCTTAAGGTTAACACGTGGTGGGTCAGTCTGTCAGAGGGGCCCGTGGGCTGCTTGCAGAACCAGGCTCCACGCCGTCTCGGCCGCCTAGAGACTTCCGGAAATTTGCAGTGCTCGGATTGCAGAGTGACGATTTTGATGCATGGAGTCATCTGAGCTGCTGCAGGGCAAGGCTGCTCCACACGAACCGGAATAAGTCAGCAGAAAACATGCGATCCTGTCGATTGCCTACACTTACCACGAAACAAAAGCCAGCCTGCAGGACTCGAAGTGTTTTTGAGAGCCGTGCTGCCATGCTCAGGACACCGAGTCTTGGCTGACCTGGCCGCTGTTTTCCAAGCATCAGTTGCTACTCGTAATGGGCGAGAGAGGATCCGACTCGTCGGGCTCTCCCGCCTGCCCCGTCCCCTAATGTCTTCTCGTGGCAAAGCCACGAGCATTTCAGCTGTCGCTGCATATGCCAGCATCTAGCCAAGCTCTAAGAGACTCGAACGGTGAGTTGAGGCTCCAGCCTCAGAGGCTGCCCAACTAATGCGGCGAAGAGAGAAAAGCAGCGGAGCCAGCCCCAGGACCTCTGTGATAATGCTTTGTGCATCTGTGTGCTGCCGGCCTGCAGGGTGTAGTGAGTGTAGCATAGGTGAGCGGGCTGCTGGGCCTTCACGCTCTTCCACTCATGGTAGATTATGGTAGAGAAGAGAAGCACCGGCTGGGCTGGTCGCAGAGGAGAGGACTCTGCCAAGAGCATCACTCCCAGGCGCAAACCTCGAGAAGAGCCATCGCAAGCACATCCATCACGGTCACTCTACAAGCCAGTGTTCTCCATCGCATCCGTCTACGGAACGATTGTCCTGCTGGTTTGGCAGCTCTGGACCGGAAGTGGAAAGTCGCATGAGACACCCGAAACACCGAGCAGCGCTTCAAAGCCAAACTATGTGGAGTCACAGAAGAAGGAAGGGCTGCTTCCAGTATCGGACTTGCAGACTTCAGCGCAACTCGCTTTTGCTAGGTCTGCTACCCGGACTAAAGCACTGATGGCAGAGATAATGCCACGAATGAGCCAAAGTCAGGCAATCGAGCCATATAATTACGCAGACACCTTTGACACAGGAGGTGATTATTTGCACGTGTCATGGGGCTGGACGTACCAAAGTTTGGTTGGCGACCAGCGCACCCCTTCTCAGGCAACTGGTCTTGTGCCGAGGATCTTTGAAGAGCGCGGATCAAACCTGGGCTGGCAAAGCTTTTTCGAGTTGCTTCTGACGAATGGAGACAAGGTTCTCGCCAAAGACTGTTCACTTCTCCGGCGCACCCGCTTGCAGCGATCGCAAGAGGACGGCTTCTTGCTTCTTGCAGGCGAGGCTATCGAATTGCAGTGTCCGCTTGGAATACATGTTCATTGGACTGCCGCCTTGTTGCGCATGGCGGCCGGGGCGGAGGTCCTTCGCGTTCGGTTTTGGTATGAGAGCAACCCAGAGTTGAGCGTGATGAGCTTGACGTTGTGGGACTTTGACAGTGCACTGATGGCTGTATGTGGCAGCAAACAAGCTCAGTCGTTCGACCACAACGATTGCTTCGGTGCCAGTGGTGAGGTGGATGGCAGCCCTCTGATACACATCGGGCGTGGCATTTGGGTTGCGCTCGAGCACCCACGAGCGACTTGGAAGCACTGAGTGCAGCAATGAATGATATCGTGCACGCGCTCCAATGTACCGGGACAACAGAAAGCAGACTCGCAACACACCAGTAACCAGTACAGACGCATACAGATGCGAAAGAGCAACATGTACAGTGCTCTCAAATCACATGAATGCACAGCAGAACAGCACAATGATGGGGAAATGCTGCGAGATTTTAACCGCCATGCCACCCACAATATGCAGAGCATGAGGAGAAGACTGAACTTATCATCATATTTGACTGCGCGGCGCTACATTCCCATCAGCTTGTAGCTTTAGGTCCCATGCAATGTGGCGGACAAGGTACCAGAATCGCCATGAAATCTCGACCCACGTTGGCAAGCGAGGATGGCTAAGTCTGACGTAAAACTGTCTCAGTCTGCAGAGTGGACCAGAAGTGGATGCGGAAAAGCCTGGCCCAATGGTTGTATCGTGATGTAGCGATTGTGTGCGTTTGTGCTTTGAATCTGTTGTACATGAGACGAACATGCTTCCGGAGCTGTCAAACGCCCACGAACTTGTTGAATTTTCCAAAGGTAAAGGCATGTCAACCGTGGAACAGAAGCGATTCTCGTTGCATTACACCTTGTTCTCTGCAAGCTTAATGTCCCTGAGTCCTGAATTCCTCCGTCATTTCGGCAACTCCATTGGAAGACGCCTGAGAGCTGCCCTAAACGATCCGAGGCCGTCCATGGGCTGAGAAGCAACGGCACGCGGGTGGTTGCAGAACTACGCGATGCATCCCCAGGGACGCCTTACTTTGCATCTGCTGGCATCACCGGTCCGATCGGTGCAACGGCGGAAGAGTCGGTCTTCTTACTTAGGAGGCACTTTCAGGCTTACCTGCAGCAAGTCCGAGCCTCTCCACCCAAACCTTTTCTGCATTTTACTACATGGTACGATCTTCGGAGACATCCGTGTGTGGACTCCAGTCCTTTGGGGCTCCCCCACTGCTCAGCGGCGAAAGTCCTCAACGAGCAGCATGTGCTTCAGCGCATGGAGGAGATTGCCGAACAACTGTCACAGCGGGGTCTTACATTGAAAGGTGCAGTTTTGGATGACGGCTGGGATGATGCAGGCGTTCCTTGGCACGTGAATCGCGACAACTTTCCCGAAGGACTCAGCTCGCTTGCCAAAGCTGCAAGCGACAAAAGGATGTCGCTGGGTGTTTGGATGTCTCCTTGGGGTGGGTTCGGGGAAGCTGGAAAGCGCCGTGTGAAGATTGGTGCCTCGATGGGCTTCGAATATCAAGGCGATTCCCCCAATCTACTTCGGTTTTCCGGCCCCCGCTATTTCGACTGGTTCTACAATGCAACACTTCGACTTCTGCACAGCGGAGTGTCCTTTTTCAAGTTCGATGGAATTGGTAGCGGCATGAAAACCAGCGGTTCAGCCGAATACTCCAAAGATCTTGACAATCTGCTGTTCTTGATACAGGAATTGAGAGCTCAGAAGAAAGAGAAGGAGGTTCCGGTTCGTGTATCGGCAGTGACAGGAAGTTGGCCCTCACCTTGGTGGCTTTGTTCTGTCGATTCTGTGTGGAGAGGTGGCCCTGATCTAGGTCGCAAAGGAACTGGCTCAATTCGGCAGCAGTGGATGACTTTTCGAGATTCGATGGTCTTCGAAGTCTTGAGAAAGGCGCGGTTATTTCCTCTCTCAAGTTTGTCGCTGGGCGGCTTAGTCTGGAGCCGAGCGGAGGAGCCCGGGGCATATTTGAACTCCTTCGACTTGGAGGATTTTTCTCAAGAAGTGCAGGGCATGGTATTCACCATGTACCAGGAGCTCCAAATTCAGCCATCCTTACTGGCTCCAGAGTCCTGGGATACACTTGCCTTGCATTTTAACTTGTCGCACAAGCATGCGGCAGTTTTACATGATTCCCATTGGCTTGGTGGTGACCCAGCACGGGGGGAGGCCAGGATTCTCTTGAGGGCGGAGGGTTCTGCCGGCCAAGATGGTCTTCACAAGTCATGCTATGTGCTTTAGCATTTGCCCCGATGTTCAATTGCACGCGGCGGGTGCGAAGCGTCAGAGCTTCGGCATGCCATGCGACAGTCCTCCTTTGGTTTAGAGTGTTGTTGTCGAGGTGATGTCTCTTGATCACGATGACTAAGTATCCAGACTTTGCGTCCGAAAGTCTCGCTCACGTGCGAGAGCTACGCACACAACAGCGCAGTCCCGAAAATCACTTCAGCAAGTTCTGCTGAGAAGCTATCTACAACAGAACGACATGCCCATCACGGCAGCTCCTTCCGCAGCTCGCTGTGTTCGTCAGAGTGGCTGTTGACGTGTGCGGACAAAATCTGCTGAGATATATGTTGTCAGAGGTGGGAGCTCAACGCCTGTAACAGAGATTGAAAACAGAACCCATGTGCACTTTTCCCGATTCCGTCACCTGTGCGCCCTGCCTGACCTTGGTTCTGCCCGAACACCCCTGTCACCGCACTGTTCGGGATTTGCCCCTCACACGGGTGAGCATCGCACAGATGTTTGGACGTGAACTCTCAACGGAGATGCTCGCTGAGCAACCATCCAGCCTCCTCTCCCTGCTGCCGACCCTGCCTGCAAAGGCTAGACGTTGTAGAGTACCATGCTGAACTAAAAATTGAACATTGAGCCCTGACAGTGGATGCTGCTGGAACCCCAAAGGGAGCGTTTGATGGCAAACTTTACAAGCCCTGACAAGAACGCTGCCAGTCGCCAAAAGCCCAAGGTCAGCTGGGCAAAGCCGATACCCTAAAAGAAGATGCGAACCCTGAGGCCCAAAAAGGAAATGTCTTTGTCCGCGTGTCCGGGGCCGTCTGGGTTTTCCATGGCGGCCGCGAAGTGTCCGGGGTCAGCAAAGCACGGCATCAGAAGCCCAAACCCTGACAGATGTTGCTTCATTGTCTACCTAATAGGTTCTAATCGGAGATGCTTGCTGTAAACGTAAAGGGAGATGCCTGTGTGCGAGGTGTCCAGTGTGGCTGTTCAGATGGTCCATTTGTCCCGGGTTTGCGTGCTGTCGCGGTGCTGGTTGTCTGGGCTGCGTTTGGCCCGAATCAAGCAGTACACGGACGGAGAAGTGATTGGAGACCCTTCCGCATGGTGTTTGCAAAGAAACAGCATTGCGAGTCGTTCGGGTTCAAGCAGTCGAACCGTTTGACACAGACCTTCAAACGAAAAGGGCTTTTCGATGAAGCAAGCATCGATGCTGGACTGATGTTGAACCATCATCAGCAGCTTGCAAAAGAGAGCACGATATGAAAGAACAACTTGCTGCGCCAGAACTTTGGAACGCACAAGTCCAATCATTTCATCATCAACATCCTTCAGATCTTGCTTTTGACACCGGGTGTGAGCCTTTCGTCCAATCTCTGCTCCTGCAAAGCTGGCGCACCTCATCGACAGTCTCTTTCTTTATCTCCAGCCACAAGACAGGCCTATGGTTATGGAGCCTTCGACTGCCCGCCTTGCAGCGGGCTCCTATTCTGGCGAAATCCCAGCACTGAAGCGCAAAACATCACCTTCACTTTGCGAGCAGCCTTGGCTTTGCCGCAGGTGCCGTTCTTAGATCGCAGAATGTCGCAATATGCCTGACAGGGTGCGAAACATGACTCTCACTGTTTCCAGGCGTGGCCTGGAGGTGCGAGACCCGGACTTCTGGAGTCGCAGGGGACTGTGGTCTCCACTGCAGGTGCCGTCGGTGGGCGGTGGCAAATCAAAGCAGTTTCAGACTCAGAGTTTTCGTGGATTTTCGTGTTTCGTGTTCAGCTTTGCCCGTCCCTTTCGAGCTAGGTCGGGGGACCGGGCTCGGGCCCGGCTGAGAGCGACCACCCGTCCTGGGAGGCTGCCATCCGTCATGGCTTGCCTTGTTTATCCTTGTTTCCAGTTTCTTCTTGACCTCCCTGTTGGATTTCTACTGCAAGGTCGTTCCGCTTGACCACGCTCTGCCCTTGCGGTGTGTGTCTCAGATCTTTTGAATCTCTGCGGCAAGAGTAGAGCAGACATCCAAGGCTTGCGGCCCTGCAGGTGCGTGCGTTTGAGGCCTCATCGCTTGTCATTGTCCTCAGTGACTATGATGATGCGCCTTGAAACAGGTGACACAGGCAGAGGTCCGAGCAGGTCCTGGCGAAACACAAGGTCCCGCTGCAAGGGGTCAGTGATCCAAGCCGTCTCCGCGTATGTCCACGTCGGGTACTGGCGCCTCTTCTCCGGTAAAGCTGCTTCAGGTTTTGCCGGCAGGATAGCTGCTTCGAGTCAGCACTTGCAACAACTCTCACACATGCAAGGATGAGACACTGGGCTCTTCTCGACGACCGGTCCGGTCATGGCCTGGCCATCCGCTACGGGCACGCAATTCTTGGACATCGGCACCTCTAAGGATTCGTAGGCCTGCAGGTCACTGGGCCTTCAGAGCTGGCAGAGCATGATCAATAGCCCGATGGACCTTGTGTGGCCTGCACAAACTTGAGCTCCCGACGGCGGTGCCCACGCTGGCGAAGCAATATCTCACTGCGCAAGAAGGAGCACAGAGCACATCAATGCTGGAGTTTGAAAGGCCACAGCAGCGCAGCAGGCTGACACTGGGCCTCGGCTTGCCGACTGAGTAAGGCACGGTTCTTGCCAGAGCATCCGAAAGGGCCACGACTTGGCGACACACACGGTACTAGTAGTCTTGTCTTGGCATACGGTACCTGGTAGCTCTGACAGACTCACGGGTGGGACTGCTTTCAAAAGCTTTCCAGGAACGGTCCGCGAGGTAGCACATCAGGCACAACACGCATACAGACATGTGTCCAGCAACAACACCTCAGCCTGCTGGAAGAACAAATCGACAAGGGAATTGCTGAAGGCTTTGGTGCGTAAGACTGCTTTGTCGCCGATGGCGCTTGAGCAGCGACATGGGCTGCTGCGCTTCCAAGAAGCCTGCCACCCCCACAAAGCAGAGGCTGCTCGTTTGCCCTAAGTACGGAGTGCGTGTCAAAGGCGTTCAAAAAGTCTTGTCTGCTAGAGAGCTTGGACAAACGGGTCAATCTTCAACTCGCGAGAGAAGAGCGTCGAAAGAAAGACTATGGGTGGCAAATCCCTGAAGCACGAGTGTGTGAAAAGCCCTGCCAAGAAATCAAGTTCTTGTGATGAAGGTGCGAGTGTTGTGTCAACAGCTGATAACAGCAAAGCCGCGGGTGCGTGGGACAGAGTCCTAAGGTAAGGTCATAGCCCCTCCAGTCTTTGAACGTCCTGGCCTAACCGCTGCAGGTCTCCGACCCCTTTCTCCGGTGGCAGCTACTCAATTGGCAAAGGCAAAACTGCGCCGATCTTGAAATCTCCGAGCAGCTCTTCAGAAAAACTGTCGACACTCACATCAGATGAGTCTTGGCTAATGCAGCTCACAAGCTGAGAGTGAAGGGATTAGTGGACGAAGGGTTGGGCAGACTGTGCCTGCAAGAGTGCCCTTGGAAAAGCATGTCAGTGCACCGGAGCCTGCGGCCTGCAAGTCCAGACTGCATCTGAAGCCGTAGTATTGAGATAGCAGAACCAACACGTTGTTTGAATCGTGCTGCTGGATCTTTAGGCAGGGGTCCTGGTAGCCCGCAGCGCGAAGCGTGAAATGTCCGAGTACATCCGGTGCGTTGTCTTACAAACGCCGTGACCAGGTGACTTTTCGTGTCATGAGCGATGCCGGAGGAGGCCTGTTGTCTTTGTGCTTCCGTCCCTTGAGTCCTTCGCCGTTTGCTTTTCCTGTGAAAGCCAGCCTGTCCGCAAAGATGTGCTCGATTGCTCAAGGCTTCTACCAGGTCCTGCCTGATCAAGTTGGTGGCGAAATCGCCGTGGGGTATCTGCAGTTGAATGTGCGAGCCTCAGCGGATCGGTGCTTGCTGTCGACCTTGGGCAGATGCGATTGCCATCGGTTTTTTCCCCCTTATAGCATATTCTAGAAACTCCAGAATGCCAGAAGGCCCTCCCATCTTGCAGCTACCCAGCTGCCCTGCGCTCACCTCACATGCTGCTTTGTCGGATGCAGAAGCTCGTGTTTGAGCACTGAGGCTTCAGAAATCGAGCGGACGGCCCTAACGCAGCTGCCCAGCTCCAGAGAGATCCCAGGAAGATACCGCCTGAGAGCATCTTCTTCGCTCCACGACAGACCTTCGCCGAAGAGCGAGGTTTCGCTGTGTGCAGTATTGCCCTTGCTGCTTCTGCTGTTCTGTGCCTTCGCCAGGAGATCGGAGAGGCGAAGGGCGACACTTAGTTCGAATCCCGACAGCCCTGGTCGTGAAATCTCGACAGGTGCCTGCAGGCGAAGAGTTGCTTCTCTTCGACTTGAGTCATCATGCTCAAGACGGCCAATGTCAAGTCTATGCGAGAGTCAAAACTCAAGGCGCAGATCTCAGTATGTTCTTCCTTTGCATGTTGAATGAAACCAAGGTGCACGCATGCAGCATAGGTTGACGAAGTTCGTGGCACAGTGTTTCGCGAGGCAACTGCATTGGCTGGATGGTCTTGGAGGACGTGCAAGGTCCGAAAGTTGATTCCACCAACTTGCTGGGTCCGGATGTGGCGAAGATTGGGAATGACGCAGCGCAGCAGGCTTTGAAAGGTGCGCATTCACACGCGTAGTTCCCCGCGAGACTTTGTGGCTGGCATGTCCCATGGAAGGCATTGCTTCCGGCTCTGTTCCGTGGAAGGCGGGGAGTTTGCAGCATCTCACTAGCCCTGACTGGCGCTGTTTGATAGCTACCAGTTCATCGCAGAAAGACACTACAGCTCACGGTGAGATCTGTATGACCAATTCTTCTCGACCAGCCATGCAGAATATTAGATCATTTCTTCCCCACGAGTTGTGGGAAGGGCTCTGAAGTGCCGTGTGCTTTGCTGCTTTGTGCAGGTTGGTGGGTCGTATCGCACTTTGCATTCCCAGCCTCTGCTAGAGCAGCCTGTGCTGGAACGACACCAAAACCAGACGAAGACGCTCTTGGAGACAGTTCCAAGTGCCCTGACCCTGCCCAGCTGTGCAGCTGCAAATCAGGCAATCGGTCAATCGGAATTGAGTTTTAAGCGTGCGCCGCACATGCATGTGCAATAAGGCGGTTCGCTTGTGCGACTTGCGCAAATCAACAAACTGGCGGACGATCCTGAGAAGTCGGAGCGCAAGCTGTGGTTGATGGTTCGTGCAAGCCTTGGACCGTGAGCATGAGCGAGACTGAAAGCATAAAAGCATAGGGCTCTTGAAACACGACCATGCACGGCTCACGGCCCCTCAAAGTCCTTGAGCCTCTGACTGTAAGGTGTGGTCGATGGCAAAAAGTCAGGAAGCTCAGGATGGCTCAGATCGGTGCAAGGAAACGAGTGCTTGATGGACACGAGAGCGCAGTGGGAGGAGGAAAAGCTGGTTATTGAAGAGCTGCTGGCAGCCTATAATGCTCCGATTTCTGCACTGCGACTACCAAAACTTGGAAAGGCCGATGGAGTGCAGGAGATAGGAACCTCTCTTGAAGACCAGCCGATACAAGAACTTGACGGTCAACTTGACAATCACGATCGTGAAGTCGCTTGTGGCCTCTGCATGTGTCGACTTCTTCCGATCGGAAGGCACGGAGCTACAAAACACAAGGGTTATTGCATGTTATTGCATCGCTGCGTGCGAATGCTTGTTGTGTCCTTAGAGCCTTAGAGACGTGCTTGGTTTGGCAGGTTGCACCCAGCTGTTCTCCAGGAACACGACCATTCCCTGCCGACTGCGCCAGCGGATTCGCAAGCACTCACAAATGAAGAGTTTCATCGCTGGCTGACGAACATCTACTCGCGCTTCAACCCAAGGTTGCTGCCGAAGGCTAAATGGCTGCATTTGCGAATTGAATTCCCTTGTGTTGTCTGGGACTGGAAACAAAGCTTATACTGTAGCAGCTAGCCAGCACCCCGCAATGCTGTTCAGGAAGCATGAGCATCGCCCTGTAGTGCGGCTGATCTCATTGCACGGGTTTCTGCTCTGGCTGGCGGCTAGGCTGTATGACCCCCGGAAAAACCTCAAGCAACCCATCTCGGCCTACCTGCATCCTTCAGATCCTGTACTCTGCGCTCGTACCTTGCTGGGGTATGGAGCATATATCCAAAGCAGGGCCTTTGGTAGGATAACACTTCACTGCCACGTCGAAAAGCTTGCTTCACTTCCCATCTCTGAAGTACTAAAATCATGGGTCCTTTCCGATCGGAACGTCGGGCACTGCGCGGTTGCCTTTCCGGCCATGGACGGGTGTCGATTCGAACCACGTTGGCTTCTTGTAGCCGGATCGAAATCTGGAAATCGGGACGCGGCATTGCAAAAACCATGCAAGGCTTGTTGACCGTGGTAGACCTTGCCTGGACACTTCTGCTGGAGCTGTTTGACCTCGCACTGAGGTTCCAGAGTACATGCAGAAGTACAGAGGCAGAGAGCCTGAGCTCGTGGAAAGCATATGTAGCAAGTATCGTGTAGCTGTGCCTCCTGGGTGGTACAAGCTCGGCTAAAACGGTCCGGCTTCCTCTGCCCCAGGTCTAGAATCAACCCGACGCTTGACACGAAAACGAATGTTCTGTCAGTCTGTCAGCAAGGAGCCACCCCATCCCTTTGTATTGATCGGCAAGTTCGATGAAACGGGTGGCAGAGAGACTGCTACTATTCGGAACAAGAGGCCGGCTCTCGGCAGACAGTTAATTTAGCGGCAGGTTTGTCAGATACTCCCCATTGACTTCATGTCGCCACTTTGAGCGACACATGGCGTAGCTCTAAAGGTATACTATGCTAGAAGTAGGATGCGTTACGATTTTGCGCAGCTTGGTGCTCCAAATGGCGTAGCCCAACACATGCCGCAACAACGTGTGGTCAGAATGCTTGCACTGGGCGCAGTCCGACGCAAACACACAGACGTGACCGGCTGGTTCTGATTAGACATATCAAAAAGTGTAGCTAGTAGCCTTTCTGGTAAGTGGAACTAGGTCTCCTTCGGAATGTTGGCGATAGTATACTTGCCTTGTGGGGAACACTCCGACTAAGAATCCAACTTCACATACCACGTAAGTTTCACCGCTTCTGGGAACATGCAGCGACGGCGCTTGCAGTCGTTGGCGGTTTGCTCTTTCAGGCAAGGTTTCGCATGTCAGAAAAATCCTAATGCTACCATGACGCTGCCAGGTGTGCAGGGCGAGCCTCCCATGTCAGTTAAATGGATCAGAAGGCAAGCAAGTCCGCATTTTGGGAGTGTTTCCTGTAGGCCTGCAGGCTCTCTGCAATAGTTAATTGTTGGCGAAACGGCGAGTGCATGGGACAGCGGAATGCACACATGCATGAAGTGACAGCTGAGACGAAATAATAGGGCTCGTCCCAATTCTCACCCGCCAAGCCGTTCGCTCGCGAGCAGCAAGATAGGCATCAATAACAAGTCCTAAGTCCTTCCTCATTAGCCTGTGCGAGGCGCAGGAATCCGGAGGTCGCGAGCGCGCATTCATGGATTTAGCTGCATCGCAACTCACTTCCAGGCTGAGTGGAAGGAGTGCGGTGCGCCGCGTTATGGCGTGGACTCATGATAGAGTTTCAGGGGCGCACCAAGGCGGAACAACGGAAGCAACGATATGGCTGTGCCAAAACAAACGAAAGCAACTGAGCTGCATGGCGAAACTTAGTAGTTACCACGGCTCCCGGCTGCAATGTTGAGAGAAAATCAGTCTTTCCAGCTGCAATTCGGCGAGAGCTTGTTCGTGGTGGGTGCAGGTTAGTATAGGTAAAGGCGTTGCGGACGCTCTACTAGGTGGGTCCGAGAAGTTCAGCGCCGGGGCCTGCAGCTCAGTCAGTCGTTGTCCTCAGCTTGGCTTGACGAGAACATGCGCTCGGCATGACAGCACTGTCCAAAGGTGGAACACGTTTGGTCTTGTTGCCCCCAGCGCGCAGCCGCCTCGACAAACACTTCCCCAGCATCCACAAGCGCAGCTTTGGCATCTCGCCGCGATCCTGGCAGCATCTCGAATAATAAGCAAGGCGCGGGCTGTGCGGTCACAGGTCATTCCACTTGCTTTGCTTGGCCTGTACTTCCTGATTTATGGTTGGATTCGTTGCAAGCTCCAGGCTCCAGAGTGCAGTGCCGGCTCATGCGTCATGTGGCTTATTGCAGAGTTTCTCGGGTTGCCCTCCTGGCAATTTTTTTGCAAAGCACACAGGCAGACAGTCCGGAAAGAAGATTGGCCGACCGCTGGCTTTGGCCTTCGCCCGAGAGCCCTCTACAGTGCAGTGCACCTCACGTGGCAGGAAGGCCGTTGGTCCAGAAGTCAACTGTGTAGGACATCTGCATCACAAACTAGCCTTGCAGAATCATCGTTGAGCAAGCCGTGACAAGGTGCTGGCCTGCCCTGTACACCGGCCAGGTGCCAACCCCAAAGGTCTTGCACAGGCTAGAGTCAAGATTCCTTGCCCTCTTGCCCTGCAGGCCTGCTTGTTCTACAAACTCGTGTTTGGTCCTTTTGTTTTGCTGCTTCACGCCCTGAGGCAAGTGCAAGAGCACAGTTTTGCAAATCTAGCTGCTGTTTGCAATTGCACTGGGTGCATGGTCGCAGGATTTACTTACCCCCCTGTGTTCACATCTATGCCTGGCGAGCCTATTGGTTGCTTGGTGGCTGCTGCTCCTCTTTCTTCGTGGACCAGGCACTTTAGTTATCTTGTGCGGCCAGCTCCATCGCTGCACCATGTTGTTGCTACGGGAAATGGCCAGGACTTTCCACCAAACGATGCTTCTCTTGGGAAGGTGGGACCACGGTTTATGGAGTCTTTGATTGAGATCCAAACTACAACAAGATCCACAAGCTGCATGATGCTCGTTCAGGTTTCTGGCGATACAGCCAATGAGTCCAGCGGGAAGCAGGGCGGCAGTACCATTTGGGTCGGTAGCCTACATGACCCATGTGCTCCATGTGCTGCCTTGGATCCACATGCTGCTAAGGTGCGTGCGATGCATTTCTCCAGGAGCTGGGGGGCTTGGGGGTCAGATGCTGTCGCTTTCAGAGCGAGCTCCTAATGCTGAGCGAGGGCTCGAAAACGGTGACGCCTCTCCAACTGAAGAAATCTTGAGCGTTTTTTGGACCCGGGCGCCCATTTCTCCTTGAAGCTTTGGCCCTTGCGAACCCCTTTTGCTCTTCCAACCTTCGGGCCGCAAGGCGCTTTCTGAGGAGCTCGAGCTGCCCGAGGGCGAGACTTTCTTATGCTATTAAAACACCCGTTGTGGCGGAAGCTTGTGCGTTCCCTCAGGTTTACGACACGACTTGTTGGCTTATGGAGGGTTGGCTCTGGCAACATATCAAGCTGAAGGAGCTTAAGCTTTAAGGCATGCCTTGAAGGCCTTGCCTTGGAGAAGAGTCAGAGTGTGGTTGCCGGCTGCCGGTGCCTCTGTGCAGATGCTCGTCTTGGGTTTTGCGCTCCTGCTCGGGTCGTCGGGCCCGGACTTGTGCGCCGATCGCTCGCTTCGGGGCCGACCTCTACCGGGGACTCTGGGCGCGATTTTTTCACGAAATATGTAAGACCTTACACCAAAAAGTGCAAGCTGGAACATTGCAATAGTTATGTATATGCTAGTGACTGTTAGTGGGAAAAGAAGGATTTCGCACAAAAAGGTGCAGGATGCATAAGTTGCTGTATACGTCGAGCTCTGTAGGGACCATGAGCATCTGAAGCCCATTATGTCGCTACGAAGCAGATCGCTTCCATTGCACCGGCCGGGCCAGCCCAATCCTTGCGTCCTGGCAGGAAGAGGTGCTGCCCCACCTCACGAAGGGATGCAAAGTCCCATGTTGCACCAATGGGTTGCTGCGGACACCTGACCTCAAAACTCCACGACATGTGCATGGCTGGTTCTGCGCTATTCCGCATTTCGTGCAGTGTGCGACCAAGCCGGGTGTTCGCAAAGGGCGCTTGAAGACCCAGGTCAAGCGGCTCCTGGTTTTCGGTAGAAAACCAAGGGCATATCCTTGCAACAGCGCCAGTCAAAATCACCTGGATCTGTGGTCGGTGTCGTGATCGGTTGTCCATTTGCAGGAATGACGGAGCCGAGCCAACTCATCCAACCCTCGGAGTGACGGCCCAAGCTAGAAGCTGTGGAGATTGCTGCGCCAGTTGCCAGTGTCATTCGAGTCAGGATTCGCACATGCGTTTGTTTGAGGGCAAGATCGAGGTGCCTTTCCACACTCTGCATCTCAATACACTCAAGATTATTGCAGACAGGCGCAGGACATCTTGCAGGGTGCTTTGGGTGACTGCTGGCTGCTCGCCGTCACTGGCTTAGGGGCAGATGGCGAGCAGGGATTCTGGGAGGAAAGCGCCTGCAGACTTCTTGTCACGACGGGAGGGGCGACAGAGGGCGCACATGAGCGTGTGCACACACACGCATGCGCGCGGGGAGCCTGCTTCGAGGATCTTCGAAGTATCCATGTAGTTACATGTAGCAATGTAGCAGCTGTAGCATCTTTGAGGCCATGGCAACCTTGGCCGAGCACGAGGGTGCCATGAACGGACTCTTCCATCAGTCCTGTGCGCGGCACCTAGGACCTAGCGGCCTAGAGCTGTCGACGTGCAGCAGAGAGCCAGAAATTGTGAAGAAGCGACATCTTTTCAGGTGCAGCCTGATGGAAAGTACAGCATCAGGCTCTTTGATCCTCAAGTCAAGGAGTGGAAGGCATCCAAGCAGTCTTTAGGAGGGGCCTGGCCAACCTACTCCCCGATGCGCAGAGCCGTTGATTTTCCGGCCAACTTTGGGATGCTTGAGTCAGACTTGTGCTTGGTGCAGCACGGTGGCTGCTTCAAGAGCAGATGCGGACACAGGTTGAGCTTCGGGAGCACGTCGAACTGCATGCTGCCTGGCCTGGAGGTCATCGTCATAGACGATTTCGTGCCGTGCACGGCTAGTCAGCAAGACCCCGGTGGCATTGCAAGACTTGCAGACGGAATGCCCAAGGCTCGTCGGTCCTTGGCCCTTGCCGCTAGTGCCATATCACCCAGATTGTCGGAGGCCATGTATGCTCGGCCTCACGGCAAGGAGATTTGGACAATGCTGTTGGAGAAGGCAGTCGTGAGCTCGTTGTCCGTAACCTGCAGTGAAGATTTCGTCCACCAGGCCTTTGCAAAGCTGTGCGGCAGCTATGCTTCCATCGAGGCAGCATTGATAGCTGTTGGGCTAAATGCACTTCAGTAAGATCCGTGTTCAATGGAACAAGCTGCAAACACCCAGGCCGGTATCACAGAGTGGGGGATTGCTGCAATGACTGGCGGCAGTGCCTGGCGATACGAGCGGGTGGGCTGCGGCTGTGTGAGATTGGATGGAGCTTCTCTCTCTCTCTCTCTCTCTCTCTATCTCTCTCGTTCTCTGCTTCACAGGACGACCACACATGGAACCGGATGGACCTCGTAGCAGAAAAAGACTCAAAGGCATCTCACAGCGGCGACGCGCCTGCGTGGCAAGAGAGTGACGAGTGCTTGGCAGGACAAGAGAGCATGCGGCTTCAAGCAGGCAGGAGAGTCGCATGACGACGAGGACTGCTGACATCTGCGTTGATTTTTGATCAATTCCACAGGTGCAAGAGCACTCACAAACTATCATGGAATTTTGTTGAAGGAGTTTTTCCTGCTGCTGAGATACTACCATCGGCAAGGAGCTGTCTTGTGCGAGACTCCCAGACCTCATAGACCATGCTTGCACAGCGATTGATTGATCATCGCCTGTTTGTTTGCTGCATGATGGGGCATGTGAGGGGACGAGCTAAGAAGGCAAGCATTTCTCTGCAAGTGAGGCTGCGGAGGTGTCAAACCCGCTGGCCAGCAGCAAGGCTGGTTGAACGTCCCGTCGTTTTGCCATTTGCCACAAAAAGCATCGATGTCCCTAGTGCTATCTCTGCAACACGATTTTGAAGAGGTCGTTCGTCGATTGTGTTGTTCATCTCATGCGCATCGCTGTCGTTTTTGGTGCGGCACCGCGCCCTGCTCTCTTTCTGACCCCTCCTTGTTTTTGGCCTGTCCGAGCTCAGCCGGCGGCCTCCACCAACCACCGAGAAAGAGAACACCCAGGATTCCAGTCACACACAGGCAGCCCACGGGAAGCTTCTGACAAATGCTAATGCTGTTCCACCTTCCTGAAAGCGGCACTGTGACTTCTGGTGTAATGTGTCCAGAAGCCTTGGTGCTAGACTCCTGTAGACTCTAGACTAGTCTTGAATGCCAGAGCATGTTTTCTTCATTTCGGGTCTGCGCTTTAGGCCTGGTGGTGGGACACGCCTTCTCCCTTCTGCAGGCCGGAAACTGGGTTGACAGATCAAGCGAAATCACGTCGGTTCCCTCCTTACTTATAGGTATTCGAGCTTGCCAAAGTAGATGTTTTGTTTTACGGTTCCAGACGGCTTGTCGTGTGCTTCCAACACTATATTGCATCGCAGTATCTGTTTATTGATTTCTCGAGATGTTTAGAGTATGAGGAAGTCAGATGGATTGAAGCGTTTTGAGTCTGAGTTTCACCCAGGCAGTAACGTGTGTAACCACGTCATCGGTAAAGTCCCGTTGGGAGAGCAGCGTTACACGACACCCTTCCAGTACCTGTGGCATGAATCCTGTGAGAAGCCCCGTAGCATTGCAAAACGATCATCCCATCGTCGGCGATCGTCAGCGTACAGTCCGCAAATCCTGCCCGACGAGGGATGAACAGCCGAGCAGGTACGAGCTGTTTTCACCAGCTGGCACTCTGAAGAGTTCTTCCGCGGGCTGTCTGCAAAGTGATTGTTTGCTGCAGCTTTCGCTTCCTGTCTTGGTTTAGCAGATCCAACATGTAGCCTCAGCATCGCTCTACTGGCACAGAGAAAGAGAGACAGAGAGAGACGTAGCCAGTTTGGCTGAAGCCGTGAGTGGTTCAAGAGGCCGGGGTGGATTCTGCCCTTTCTCTCTTCTTTCTCTCTCCGCCTTCTGCCTCCACCTCCGGCCTCTCAACCCGGGGGCATGAACTCTTTCCTTTCCTCTTCCGCCGGGATTGCTGCCCGAGACCTATGGCAAGAGGGCGCACTTCATCGCGCGGGTCCGCCGGGGAGAGTACGGCAAGGTGATCTCTCTTCGAGGCGTGCCGGGGACTGTGTGAACAACTACCTGACCAATACCGGCGGCTCTATACATTGCGTAAGCCTTGCTGATCCTTCTCCGCACCGTCAATGCTGGGAGATAAAGATTTACGAAGTGGGGATCGTGATATCTTTGTGCAGCAGGGCGACCTAGCCAACTTCCTGCAGGAAAGCATGACAGGCAAAGGCGTCAGATTTCGAGCATGGCGATCGACCAAGAGAAGGAACTCCCGCACCCAAGCGGAAGGTTCCAGATCCTGAAAACATGGCTCTTTCCATTGATGTCAGCCGTGAAGCTATCAAAGAGGAGCTCAAGGAAGCAATGTCAGACTTCAAGCAAGGGCTCTGGGGGCTTGGCCGACGTATCGACAAAGCCGAGAGCCAAGTGACCAAGCAGATGCAACAGAGTGTGAACCTCCTCGACGAAGTGACGGGGAAGCAAACAGCACAAGGTGATGTTTTATAACAGTTACAAGAGGCCAACCGAGAAGTCCACGCGCGACTGGAGAAATTGGAAAAAGGGAGTGGGGGGAGCTCCACAGCTGGCAGCCCGATAGCTCCCACAGAAAGTGGCCGGCGACCAGCTCTCGCCATAGGAGGCTGGAACCCAAACCAGGAATCGTCCATCACCAAGGGCGCAGCAATGGATATCCTGCGATCGGTGGAGGCCCCAGTTCAGTCGACCTTGACGCAATGTTCGTGCCGGGGGTCAGGAGGGGATATGCGATCCTTCCGATTGGCGAAAGAGTGGGGGAAGCTTTGAACAACGACGACTACAAGAGGTCATCAACCAAGTCGGCGGGGCAAACATGCATCTCGGAACACGCGAAGATGGAACAGCCCGACGTGTGTGGATCGCCATGTCACAACCGCCTGTCCGACGTCGACGCGCCCGGCTGGCGGCAAAGGTCAAACGCTTGTACCTCACCGTGGGGGGGTAAAGACATACTCCAGACGGAACTCAGCACAGGCAGGGCATGGGCAGATGGAGTTAAGATCTGCTCAGGATCTGCACCGAAATTTGGGGGAAGTGAAGATGCCGGGGCGGGATGTGTAGATCTCGATGCGATTGCCACAGCCACCAACAACACGAAGGAGGAGACAGCGCGAGTCTGGGCGGCGGCAGGGGGACACCTCCCAGCTGGGGTGGGCAGCTCCGGCAAAAGCCTTCGGTTACTTTCTTGGAACGTCGAGGGAGTCACGGCAAAAAGCTGGTGGACATCCTCGAAGATTGCGGGGGAAGTACAGACTTGAAGTGCACTGATGTGGTTCCTGTGCAGGAAATTATTACAGAGCCTGGACTCTTTCATGATGAATCCGATCATTGGCAACTGGTCTACGGGAAGAGAGAGGGAGAATCCCGAGGAGAGGCCATCGCACACCACGTTGAGCAGACATTACAGCACCAGAGTAGTAGCATCACTGGATCCATCGTCACAACACTCAGAAACAAGCAAACCCACAAGATTTGCAGAGTTCTATCGGGGCACATCCCACACCACGCCACCATTCCAGCAACACAGCAGATCCTAGCGAAATGGGGGGAACAATTGGCAGGGCATGCCAAGACTTACATTGGACTGGATGCAAACCAGACCTTCAACAACACCAACTCATGCACACCCGGAGGCACAGCCAACACAGGAACGGTGTAATTTTTACTTCAGTGAATGCTACAACAAGACCTCACACTGCCACCTCAACAAGTCCACCCTCCCACCTACTTTCCATACAGCCAACAGACGCAACCGCGACGACTCGATTAATTACATCCTTATACGAGGAACCAGCGCAGGCATGGGATGCGTGTGCCAATGCAAAGACAGAGCAGCTTCGGACCACGACGGTGTTCTCCTTCCATTCATTACACACAAGGGGCCGAGCGGTTCAATCCACAGGGGGCCCTCGTCGTCTGCGGAGCGAGACCCAAGTCAAGCAACTCCTACAAGTAGCCGCCCCACGCGGAGACGACCCGTGCCAAACACTTGCAACCATTGCCAAAGCTATCACTGTTCCTGGGGGGGGTTGCAAGCGTTTCCATGAAAGCAACGAACTTAAGCAGCTACGACACCGAGCACAACTAGCACCACCCGGAAAGCATGCAAGGGTGGCCTGTTCTGGAGAGCCATGCGATCACTTCACCATGCAAAAACACACAAGGGGCGGCACCTGCAATTGCAGGACAACGGCAACTGGCAGCAAGTGCTGAGCAAACGTATGAAAAGCATCTTTGCCAAGCCTCGCCCTGCCAACAGCACAGCGAGAGTGTTGGAACTCCAAAGACAACTCCGGGGGAAGTTCAAAATCACAGCATGGCAAGCCCTCGCGCACACATGGGCCAACAATAACAATGAAGTAGAACTCTGAAGCTTGATGTCTCCAAAGCGCCGTCTCAACAACCAGATTGTTGGAAACGAAATGTATGAAAATCACAGCACACCCCTACGACCCCAAGAAAAACAGAATGTTTCGATTACAACCTACACGTACAGCTAATAAGGCAAGATGAACTCGTAATTCGAATAACGATCGCCGTGAGTTTTTTCGGCTCGGTGTTGTCCCCTCGTCAGGCAGTGCTTCCTCAAAGACTCGTTTCGCCCATCACACTGCTACGAGTATCACAGGAGAGGATTAGGGCACAAGGGATTTCCCTCGGGAGACTCGAGCAATAAAACTCCGACGGAGCTCAGAACTTGATCAGAAACATCCTGTAGCGTGAAATGCACATTCTCTTGCGCACGCTCCAAGATGGGACTCAATTAACTGGCATATATCCAAATGCCCGCTTCACAATCTTCCGGCTTTCAGCCTCGCACATCATGTGCGAGCTACGCTTCATTTGCCGACGGATGGTGGCAGTGCCAGGAATGCCGCAACACTAGCAAAGCACTCATACGGACTGAATTAACTCGCCTAGTAAGCTCTTCCTGATCTTCTTCCAGGTCTCCAGAAGAAACGTGCGAAACTGGACCAACGAAACAACTGGCTGAACAACATGGGCGCAGTGACCAGGTCCGCACCTTCACCCATCAAGAAAGCTGCCAAATCTGCAATCTTGGTGACATGTGCCATGGTCCACTCTCCTATCAGCCGAGCTTTGGTAAATCGATGCCCATGTTTTTCCCACGTAGATCCCAGATCTGTGTGCTCTGCGCAAGGCAGGTCTGATTGCATCGCCAAACATGCAGCTACGAGGACACCTAGTGTCACACCCAATCCAAACACAGATGCCCAAGCCATCATGTGTTTAAGCAGTCTGAAAAATGACACCGCTGCGCTGCAGATCAACATCAAACCATATGACCCTTGCTCGCACGCAGCATCGTAAGCTTGCATCAGATGCTGCTCGCAAGGTGATCGCCTTCACATAGCAAAAGCGCTGACGACTGCCAACACCAGATCTTCCTTCTCTTGCGGGACATCGTCTAAAAGCTTACCGGCTAAGGCCTTCCACTTCGCAAGCTTGAAATCCGATCTCTCCAATACCTGCCGGGTCAGATTTGGGGCACTGTACAACCCCTTCGGATACGGAGCCTTCAAAGCGACTTCCTTGAAAGCATCTTCCAGGGACGATGCGTTGATAACGGGTCGACGCTTCACTGGGGGCATGTCTACAACATTCCAGTCTGGAAGTTCCTCCTCTGAAGGGCGTTTGTTACCCTTCTTGTTTGGCATCTGGAAGGGCAAGGAGAGAGAACCACACTGCTTTTCAAACTCCTCCTGAGCAGCTGCGCGAGCTGCTACTTTCATTGCTTCAAGCTTCTTGGCCTCGGCTCGCTCAGCAGAAAGTGCCTCGGGTTCCTGCGTAAGTTTCGCAATCTGTTCCTCTAGCTTCTCTGTTCGCATCCAGAGTGGAGGCCTTGCGTTGTTGGAGGGGCCTCTGGGTCGGGACCATGACCAACCAAACATTGCGAATAGCACCGGGCAGAACCCACACACTACGGGCACCAGAATCTACGCCTCGGCTTGTGGCACACGGAAGGCTACGCAACGAGGGAGAGTAAGAGAGACGAGGGCTTAACACTATTTCCATTCTTGGCGCACAAATGGAAACTGTCGGAAACCACTTAGCAAACGTAGGAGTTTCTTAGGAGGGTAACCGAACAACTGCAACTCCCTCAACGACTGCAGGATGAAGTCGTGGCTTTGGTCAGTCTGTTTAACCCTGTGGACCCTTGAAGACAACCACCAACGAACACGCTGGGCCGTATAAGCATCCCACTGCACATATGCAGGTACACTGTGATGAACCACACCTGAGCACCCCTGAAGCGCTGCATGGTTCTTGGATTTACACGTGATTTGATTGTCACTGCCAACGGTCACTTCGAGATCCAACCAATGGTGGATGGAAGCGACGTGCACTCCTTGTGCGAAGATTTGCTCGATGGGAGGCTCTGCACCGACGGTGAGAGGCGGCTTGTATAGCATGGCGCACATGTCACCAAGGCATTTCTGACAGAAGACCCCACTAGCAACCAAAACGTCATCAACATATCTACAACCCGAGGTGGACCTAGCAAACTCCTGTGGGCTACCTCTAAACCCGGCGGCAACCCGGCGAGGCTCAGCCTGCATCCAATCAGACTCGCAGCCACCAAGCATCACCGACGCAGCAATCTTAGAAGCAGACCCGCCCATTGGGACTCCACGGACTTGGCGGATTAAGGCCGCACCCAACCGGAAGATGTTGCAACTTAAGTAGTACTCCATGAGGGGGCAAATCCTAGATAAAGGGAAATACCAACCTCTAATGGTCCTAGGGGTACCACCCAAGAAAGCCTGGTGACGTTTGGATTTGAGGACAGTGACTCCGGCCACATGGCTTGAAAGCTCGCAGGTCTGAACAAACTCCCAAAACCTGGAGAGGCTCAACGTCCTTAAACAGCTGGTTTACGTCGGCCTGAAATATGGCAACAGGCGGCTTACTGGCACCACACCGAACACAACTGCAGATGCGAGGATGTATGCCGTCGAACCTTCTCTTCAACTCAGCCGGAGCATCTTTCACGGACCAAACTTCCCAAGTATGCAACCCGCAATGCTTGATAATGCACTGTATAGCTCTACTCAACTTTTGGAAAAACGACTTGAGTGGCGACGATGTGTTGGCGATGATCTCACGCACATGTGCATGAGCCTTGCTGCAAACGCACCCGTGTGTGTCAAAACACTTCCGCTTTATGTTGATGTATGCGTTGGGAAGGCTCTGAGCCGTCCAAGCACTGCAACGCCTTCTAGCCCAAGCAGGACACGCATCAACATGCTTCTGGTACTGCTCAAAAACGACATGCTCAGGTGTGGCATGCAAAACCTGGTAGTGTACAGGATCTTGCAGAAAGGTTTCACGGAGCATGCGTTCATATGCAACACGCTGCATACCAACAACGGCGGCAGGACACTTATCCTGTTGTGCGACAACCTCGACATCAACGAGCCTTCGCCTCAAATCACGCACTCGCCACGTCTGACTTCTGCGGCGAGGTCTGGCCCTCTGCAAGAGCCACTCCCGCCACGGTAGGTGTTCAACACCCGCATCACGTGGTCGGCGCTTGCAACACATCCGAGCAAACATATGCCACCAACGAGAACTCGGGCAATGCTGGTTAGCACGCTTGGAAGATTTCATTGACAACTTCAGTGCATCAACGACAACTTCATCAGCGAAGTTTGAGCGCTGCGCCCATTGTTCAAGAGGTTGGACCCATTTGGCAACAAGTGCTCGAACATGCGGGGGTTGAGGTACATTCAAGTTTTCATCAAGGAACACAAACGAACTCTCCAGTGTTTCACCAACAGGCGTCACAATGTCAAATGCTCTTGCGCAAGCTCTGTGATTGACAACTTTGTCAAGCAACGTGATGGCTTTGCCACGCAACACAAGCAACTTCCACTTCCACCACAGAGCGAGCTCCTTGTGGAGGGGCGACGCTGAACCAACTCTGTCAAGCATTTCGTGCACTATTCGCCGCATTCGCCGCACGCGCGCAGCTTCACTATGGCTCGCATCAGGCAACACCCAGGAACAAGTGGAGAGAGGGTGCAAGTGTTTCCGGCGCAGTGCTGCATTGATTCTTTCAACCGCCTTGGCACGGCGTGCCGGCGATGTAAGCAACTCAGCACGACACCTCATTTTCACCAGAAGTGCAGGCCAAACGCAACTCCAACAAACTTTAGTCCCTCGGGTGGCAACTTTACACGTCCAAAGATGCGCAGACACCAACTCGCAAGGAGGGGGATGTGGGACACCCAACTTGCACATCTCAGCCCAAGCAAATCTTTTCCAAACGCCCGTGTCCTCACGCTGTGCATCACCTGCGGATACAAGTCTGGGTACACATGTCTTGGCCATCAAAGTATCAACGTTAACGTGCAAAGGGGATGAAGGTAAAGACCTGTGCCATTTGTGTACCTGCAAAAGGCGAGCTTGGACTCGAGATCTCTTCATGTCAGATGGTCCGCCCAATGGGTTCTGGATCGTTTTGATTTTTGTCCGACCCCCTTGTAAAGGCAAGGTGAAGGAACGCAGGATAAACTGCTCACGCATGTAAGCTTGCTGCTTTTGTCCAAACCACACTGGCACGGCATGGTTTTTGCAGGGCAATGCGCAAGTGCGCCAAGCTTTGTACCGGCGCTCAATGCCAACATGCGCACGAACCTCACGCACCCTGTGATCATACCATCTCAGCGAAAAGCCGAAACAAGGACCGTGTGTGTTTCGAACGCCTGAGCAAGAGCCAACGTAAACATTGCGATGGCAACAGGAAACACCTGCGACATATGTTACGCCGGTGTCAAGCATCTTAACACGACCATCATGCATGATAGCAATCAGAAGTTCAAGCCAATTTGCAAGGGATTGGCAAGCAGACTCCCTCCCGGAGACCAGCCGTTGATGCAAATCCAAAGGAAAGAAGCGGCACAGAATGCTGACGTGTCGATGTGAGCTCTTGGCCTTGTTTGATAACGACATTCGGTGCACAAGGCTCGCACATGCAGCCGCAGCATCAAGCAGACTAACAACCTGAACTATCTGAACATGTGTCCTGCCCCACGACATGTGTTGCGGGAACAGCCAGCACAGGCAGAAGAACATAATGAAATGAAAATCCGCGACATCACATTCTTGCAACAAAGCCGGGATCTTTGACAACACGCTGCGAGTCAGGTGCTTAATGGTGTCATTCGGTCTGGGCACAACACCTGTGACAACGAAGCTAAGCATCATCATGAATGCTTGAGGTGTCAAAGCAGATACCTCAGGCCAGTGCAATGAGTCCACCGTGCCCGGAAAGAAAAGAGCACATTTGAGAATGGCACCACGTTTACGGATACTGCTCATATGGACAGATAGACACGTGCCAACAGGTGGCACAAGGAGAAAAGGCTGGAAGAAAAGTGCTGACAAAGCTCACTACGCTAAACCGCGGCTCGTGAGCACCACACAATGAAGTAGAACTCTGAAGCTTGATGTCTCCAAAGCGCCGTCTCAACAACCAGATTGTTGGAAACGAAATGTATGAAAATCACAGCACACCCCTACGACCCCAAGAAAACAGAATGTTTCGATTACAACCTACACGTACAGCCAATAAGGCAAGATGAACTCGTAATTCGAATAACGATCGCCGTGAGTTTTTTCGGCTCGGTGTTGTCCCCTCGTCAGGCAGTGCTTCCTCAAAGACTCGTTTCGCCCATCACACTGCTACGAGTATCACAGGAGAGGATTAGGGCACAAGGGATTTCCCTCGGGAGACTCGAGCAATAAAACTCCGACGGAGCTCAGAACTTGATCAGAAACATCCTGTAGCGTGAAATGCACATTCTCTTGCGCACGCTCCAAGATGGGACTCAATTAACTGGCATATATCAACAACAGCACAGGGCCCGCTTTTCACACGAAGCAGCAAAGTCGCTACTAGCAGACCCTATATGGGGGGACAAAATCCTTTGCGTTCTCAATGACATCTTCTATGTGGCGAAGGTCCCAGACAGCTTCGACAAAGGCGTTACGGTTCTTACCTAAAGTGCTCCAACCGGTTGCACTGGGGGGGGACCCGCCCCATTACGCTTAGTTCGACCCTCCCCAAATGGCTGGCACAACTCCTGCTCTTGAGAGCGGGGGACCTACTGCGACCCGGGGCCTTCCTACAATGGGCACGCAAAGGGAGACAAGGAGTGGAGCTGGTTGCGACCATCCGTCGCGTCACACACATGGCGCGTGACTGGGGGTTGGGATGTGGCTGGTAAAACTTGACATCCACAAAGCTTTCGATAGCGTCTGGCAACACAGCATGAGCGAGCTTGTGGCAGCAAGGGTTGGGCGGGTCCCTTCAGCATGATGCCCGGTCCTGGAAGGCGGCGGGGGGATGCCCTGGGAAGCAATGCCATGGCTCAACATGCTGCACACAAGGTCGCTCAATATCGCAGTGGGCGACAGCATCACCGCCATCCCACAGACAAATGGAATTCGCCGAGGCTCTCCGGATTCCCCTGATCTATTTGGAGCGATTGTCGCCAGAGATCTTCAGGAAGCAGTTGACGAAGCAGCCACAACCACCCGATCCAAAAGGGGGTGGCTCTTTCCTTGATGATACCTGCCTCTGGAGCCAAGACCGGAACCACCTGCAGAAGGTTCTAGGCTCAATTGAGGAAGAGCTGGCAGAAGGGCTCCAAATACACCGCCAAGACGGCCATTCTTTACAGCAAACCAACCGGGGACCTTCACCATTGGGGGGGAAGTGGTGGCATGTGCTCCGCACAAGACAGTCGTCGCAGCATTTGGTTCTCCAATTACCTTCGGCGAACAAACAGCAGCTATCATAGCGGAAATGAGCCGTTGGGGGAGGCAAGCAGTTGCAAAACATAAGAAGAAGATATTCATGGCACGCACCCACATCAGTACCCGTTGGATAGCCTACGCGACCTTGGTGCGGAATTCTGCCCCTACGCTGCCGAAACATGGCCAGCTCAGCACAGAATTCTCAACGCGGCAAGCTCGCTGCGGATGCAACACCTCAGGGGAATGCTATTCCTACACCGCCAACCCACAGAACCATGGGCAACCTGGCATACCAGAAGCCTCTACACCGTATGGGGGTGATAGGTGGTCGAGCTACATCCGAAGCCGAATTAAGGCACCCTGGGGGCTTATGGCGCGAGGAGGCGATGAAGTGAACGCCATGGTGACTTGGAAAAACATGGCATTCTGGCGCGAGCAGCAAAGCAAACCCCGCAAGCACAGGGTGACGCACACAGGGCACTTCAATCCTGAAGCTGACGTAGACGTAGAGCGAACAATTGAAGCAGTTGCGGGAATCTGCCTTCGTAGCCAGATTCGATTTTGCCTGGGCCACTGGCAAGCAACAAAGCATCCAAGACAACCTCCTTCCCAACGGCAGGCGCGGCCCGCCCACCGCCATGGAAATGGCAGCTTGATGACGGCTAGCCCAGAGATGTTATTGTAGTTGACTTGGGGGAGGGGTTGCGACGCCATTGAGGGAGGAAAAAAGCAACAACAACAACAATAACAACCCACACTGTGCAACAGAAAGACCAAGCAGCAGAAGAGACAGAGACAGCGCCTACCATGCAGTGGAACGTGGAATGTTCGAGGAGTGCACAAGCTTCGAGTAGTCGAGCTCACTGGAAAAGCCACCATAGCCATGAGCAGAAGGAAGCTGGGAGCCAACTTCAACCAGTGCAGCTTCACGGGGGAAGCTCCACCGCCGACACAGAAAGGGGCACCAAGCAACCAGCCCTGGTCCTAGGAGGATGCCCTGCAGCGGAGACGCTACAAAAAGCCAAAGACATGACCCAGCAACGTCGTGTGGACATCGACACGGACCAGGCCTTTTGTGCGGGGGTGTGATGCGGCTATGTCATTATCCCGTACAAGGCCCGGGCTGCAGAAACCGGCAGAAACGGGGAACAGCTGCGCGAATGCCTGCACGGAGCCAGACGCGGGGACCCAACGACCCAACACCTCTGGATGCAACTGTGACAGTCTCCCCAACAGCCACGTAAAGCTCAGCTTGAAGGCAAAACCAAATGCTTGCTCCTCTCCATGGGTGGCCCCGATTTGGCAGCCGTGGCCGCTTCCGCTGAATGGGGGGAACTACGGCAGGACCTGTGCTGAGACGAGAGGGACAATGTGCCTCTACAGTCGCGGAGCACTTGCAAGCCCACCAAGGGGGAGAACTCTTCTCACGTAGCGACCTGGAACGTGGGTGGCCTCAGCGCTGAAGCAATGCTGGACCTGCTACGCTCGTTCGGGGGAGCGAAACATCTCTGCGTGCTACACGCAGTGTGTTTTCAGGAAGTCATCATGGAGCCAGGCCTTTTCCTCAAAGCAGGACATGGCTGGAAATTCATCCACGGCAAGATCGACGGAGAGTTTAGACGGGAAGCAGTGGCATATAGAAAGAATGTTGCCGTACGCAGCCAATCCCGGGTTACCAAAAGTGGGGTGAGCAGTGTCTGACGCTTTCACACGGGAGAGAAATGGGGATGCTGAGCGGACACATATACCCCACCACACCATCCCCGAAGTCGAGCAGCCATACTTCATGAATGGCAATAAGCCGATCGGCCCATATCGAAAAGATCCCGCCCACTCCGCCTTTTGTGATTTCGACTTAGCTATGACCGATCACCTCCGGCAAGCCATGCAAGCCCAAGTCGGCCCTGTGTAGACTGTGGGCTCTACACAGGGTGCTTCTGCGACGGTGATGGCGAAGAGCGTTGTGCGGCCGATCGCATGCCGCACGAACAGTGGGCTGACAGTCAGCTCACGCCACTCTGCACTGCTTGCGATCGTCGGCACGATGCGTGCCATTTCTGTCTGGGGATCCCCTGGGTGACACCACCTGCCCATCGCGATCGCAATCGGCACCTGCCAGCTGGGGAAGATCCTCCCCCAGCGATGGATGGGCCAATCTACTATTAGGCTCCAGAAGGTGGTCAACCTCACCAGGGTCGGCTCGCCAACGCTCCGCCTGTGATACGCAAAGCTCCGAAGAACGCAGGTCCTGCTCCGAAGCCCAAGGGCCCCAAAGCAGATCCCGTTGTCGGCTATGTTCAGGCAGATCCTTCCGCAGCTCTGCGGGCCAAGCCGAAAGCGGAACCTTCCGCCGCCTTTCGGCAGACCGAGGCCGAGCCCAGCCGGCCTCCCTCGACGTTCCGATCGAGGACTTTTGAATTTTGGCGCGGGAAGTTTTCCTCGTCGGATGTGTCCGATCGGACCGATGGTGCGGTCTTTGGTATATGCCAATGCGCCCCCCCCCGGCGATCGGGGTTTTCCGATCGGACTTGTGAAGATCGAGAGAAGTTTTGTTTAGATCTGTGGCCGACTCCCACGTTGCGTTCGCACGAAAAAGGTGGAGTGACTGCAGGCTGTTCAGCGAGTGAGTCGAGCGGTGTAGATCGTGGAAACTGATTCTGTGTACATGCGATTTGTTTGCACGTGTGTATATACGTGTATAATGCATCGTTCATACAATTTCATACATGTGTGTGCTTTCGCTTCCAAAGACGATGCCTTCTTCAAGTAGCTTGCGGACATCACATCCCTTGAGGTATGGTACAAATACGAAATCCGTGGGGCACAGGGGCCCGCAGCCAAGCGCAACGCGATGGGAGCCTGCGGATGCTGAGTCACCCGGCCAAGGAATGGAAAGGGCCCTGGTCAGATGCTTCTCCTTTGTGGGAGAAATACCCGCTCCATGGCAGAATTCCGTGTCGGTTCTTGCCGTGACTACATTAGCTTTGGAGTTGGGGCATCCTGATGCTCCGAATGTTTTGCTTAAGGCACGTGCGAGAAACTTTGCAATTTTCCGGCCGAATCGGTCTCAGTTTGTGTGTGTGTGTTTGGTGGATGCACTTAGCCTTGGCCGGATAAGCTGTCGTGAATACAGTTGAGGAGACGATGGAACGTACTGGATGCGGCGACCTAAGAGTATCAAGTCTCGGGACGAAGAGCATACGACTTCTCATCCGATTCGCCTGTGCGCCAACCCCCGGCAGAAAGGACGGAAGTAGCTTCCCCTCAACATTACAGCGTTGACAAGAAGCGCGCAAGTTCAAACAGCATCTAGAGTCTAGAGTTAACATGTGACACACATGCAGATGCGAACCAATGAAGGTCATGTCCGCATCTCGTAGATGGGAAACGCTTGTTGCTGTTGTTTCTTGTTCACCGGACTGTTCGCACTGCGGGGCTGTAGCTCCCCACAGCCACAATGTCGCACACAGTCCCGAGTCCGCCCCATTGCACACTAGAATGTAAGAACGAAGCAAGTAAGAAGAAGAGATAGGGTCGAGATGGAGGTGGAGAGACAGCGAGGCCCCTTGCGAAAGAAAGAGCGTGTGCGGCGGGATTTCCAGACCACCCCAAAGAGCCCCGAGGAGCCTCATTGTATCTCATAGTGAGGGGGTCTGCTAGGACTGAAGCGAAAGAACATGAAGAAGAGAGAGAAACACAGCCAGAAAGAAGTTACGATTACGGCAGGAAAGGGGAGGGAGAGAGAGAGAGAGAGAGAGAAAGAGAGAGAGAGAGAGAGGGGAGAGAGAGAGGAACGAAAAATTACAACATAATTACCCTAGTTCCCGGCCACCAAAACCGAATCATACTACAACTTGTCCGAGAAGCCGGCAGTCAAGCATGCGGGCTCGTTGCCTGCAGCCCCTGCTTGGGAGAAGAACAGGAACTCACTTCACAGACTCACGGAATGAAGAAAACACGCGGCCTGTGGGGTTGGGGTCGCTCCAAGCCCTGAACGGACCGGAAGGAAAGAAACAAGGAAAGAAGAAAGGAAGACACGAGGTGATTCCCCACGTGTCGCATGATCGAACGTGTGTGGTTCTGGCAAGTGGACAGACAATGGCGTGTTTTAGACAAGCCCTGCAGAAGCACGGGAGGTTTCAGCCGTGCATTGAATTTGGTCTGCTTGGCGACACTTGTTTTTAACGCCTTTTTGATTATTTGTAGTAGCAGCCTTGGCAGGAAGTCAAGCTGATAGTGGTGGCGCACGAACTTTGTACTGTGGTCGTGAGACATGAGACACACGAAAGGCAATGGGAGGACTTCTGTCAGCTGTGGGGCTACGTGGGCTGCCCCGGCCTTCGGAATTGCAGAGGTGCTGTCACCCTTTGAAGTGCATGCGAGGGGATTCCGAGGTGTGGACTATGGCAGCGGCCTCTTCTCTATGAGGCTTCGACAAGCCATGTCGCGGAGAGAGCGAGGGAAGGCGGACACGGCCCTCGACTCAAGAACGGGATCACGCAATTGACGGCGTTCTAATCTTTGCTGAAGAATAAGAGTGAGATGGCCTGACTTGATCTTACAGAAAAACGCCCCGGCGAAACACGGGCTTTAAAGTCAAGTCTACGGGCGAGCGTTGGCTCAAGATGGCGCGTGTCTGCCCGGACCGCGGAGATGCCACGGCAACGGGACCGTTGGCTGGAAATCCTCAAACAAAGGCGGCAAAGAGTAGCTCGAAACGGCTTGAACAGCACCCGACTCAGTAGAGGACAAACCTTTCCACAGCAGCAACTTCAGCAAGACACGATAGACCACTCGACCATCAACCCACCGGGGGCATGCAGATAAGCAAGCCCGGAAGACAGGCCGATTCATGATGAAACCCGAGCAGACCAAACACAACTGCACCAACCACAGTGACAAGGACGTCCGCACAGAGATTTAAGAACCTGCTGCTCTGACCTGGTCTTTCAGACCGCCCATCGCTAACCAGCTACGGCCGGCTGGGCCTAGCTGGGAGGAGATGACCAGAAGCAGCGGGAAAGACTTAACGGTCGCAGTAAAGTCGAAGGATCTCATCGTATCTCAGTGTGTGTTTGCCATAGCGAGAGCACACCCAAAAAAAAGCGCAGTGCACGATCACCACCAGTGCAGACCGTTTTTTCTTCGCCGATCTTCGCTGCGAGACCAGACGGAACAATGACGGGCATGCAGTGTCAGTGTCAGTGTCACATTGCATCAGGTCGGAGACGGTTGTTTTTTGACCTGGCAGACTTTCTATGGATTTACAAAGAACCAAGCACAAGACCGATACACACAATCACGTGTTGGCGCTCACAGGTGTTCGTTCTCCCACGCGTCTCCTCGTCCCATGCCAGGCTACCTGTTTTCTCGGAGGAGGATGCAGCAGGTCCTGTCAAGGCAAGTGAGAGTGTGTTGATGTGGCACTGGTATCAAACAGGTAGATGAACACAACATCTTGGTTGACAGGCTTGCTTCCTCGGCTGCGCTCGTTTCTGGTGCTTGTGACACAAGCTCAGACCTTTCCAATTTAATGCACGATTCTACATTCCAGACTTGCTGGAACTGCCGGTTGTTAGCGGTGCATCCGAGGCGAAGGGCCTCGCCATTTTCTCTTCACCCACGAGGTCGTCAGATGTGCAACTGCCAACAAGAAAAAGTTACTCCCTCACCACATCTCTGGAATTATGCTAGCCTGAAATCCCGGGAGGCTTCCGCTGAGCATGTAGAAAGCGATGCCTTCCGACGAAGCTTCGGCCTTGCCCTGATGGCAGCATGGTGCCATGCTATTGCTTCAGTGATTTGCAAGCTGTTTACAAGCCTTCGGTCGCTTGATCTGAACCGCGGTCGTTGTTGTATATGTTGTATGTCGTTGTTGAGCACTGCCCCGCAACAGCAACCGACTCACAGCCACCCGGAATCGCATCAAAAGGTTGTGATCCGCGCGGAGCCTACTGCCGCTTGTGCGAGCGGGATATGGTCCGGAGCTCGGAGTAGTTAAGCAGACTCAGAGGATATTGAATAAGAAACACTTGAAGCAATGGAGCCAATCGACTCAAGGCGGTTCTCCAGCGAGAATGCTGCCAGGGAGAGCTGCACAAACAACAAAAACGAGAAGAAATTGTGCATGCGCTATACCGATTTTGATTGATTCACGCGGCACGCTGTGTGGGAGCACACGCAAGGGTTTGCGTGAACGTGCTACTCCAACATGTACCACGTACCACGTGCAACAAGTGTTGACTCGACGGTTCGCCCACGAGTCGTGAGAACGTGAGCACGCGTCTGACAGCCCTACATCCAAAAAGCCGGTGAAGATGTTACATTTGTTACACGGAAACCGCAGGCATGAAAATGGACGGGTCAGATGGTTTCAGCGGTGCTATAGACAATGGAAGTGCAGCAACATGGACCCGACATGTAACTGCCCGGAGTCCGAAATCCAAAACATCCCTAAACACAGTCCTGAAAGTCTACGAAGATCGAAAAAGACATCGCCCACACAGCGGGAACCTACCCCCTATCCTTTACACCTTAGACGCGAAACCCTGGCCTGCGCATGCCTTCGCCACGTTCTGGAATTCGGAAGCATGTGCACTCAGCAGTGTTGTCCACACCCCGAAACTCCCGGACATGCCTCGGGTGAAATCCAGTAGCTGGCGTGTTCGATGACCCAAGCGGCGCTTGCGACCCTCACTTTCAACCGATAACCCTTCTGTCAAAAGGAGAAAGACAGCAGCCAGTTGTCTTGATGGTGCGGACAACAGAGAACGGCATGCCCAATCCAATGGCTTTGTGATCAAACCATGCCCGCTATGCTTCAGGTACACATAGACGGCGGTGAACTTGTTCAAAACGGACGTGATCTCAGCCGTACTTGAGTGCAAGGCGAAGTAGTATGCAGAGTGCATAATTCGAGGAAGGGCATTCTTGCCTTGCTTGTTCCATGCCAAAGTGCTGGCTTGTTTATTGTCAGTTGTCAAACCTGGTCCAATCACAGTAGGGTGCGCTTAAGCAGGTGTCATCAGTCACAGAAACTTACTCGGTTCATCATGACAGAGCCAAAGTCACTTCGTCGTCAGACAGCTTGAGCCATTGCCGCAAACCCTGCAAGTGCGAAAGCGTACAGCCTGGGATTCCGTGGAGTTCGCAGCGTTGCATGTCTCGGATCCCAGCCTCGGTTGGATTGTACGCCAGCCTCAATCAAGTACTGTTGCATCGCCAAATCTTGAGGCAGTGGCTGGCCCTAGCACAGTCATAGAAGCATGTTGGCAAAGCCATAGTTCAAGCTCCACCCGGGAGCATTAGTGTCTACAAGTGGCTGTTTTGCCTGTTTCCCGGGGAAATCCATGGCAGGAAGAACATGTCAACATGTCGCATGCCTTGTTTGACGCCTGTAGGAAGCTCTGGAATGTACGGTACATTACAGGGCCCTCTTTTCAGCATCGCCTTTGCCCTGTTGCAAGGTCTTGAAATCTTCGTCCCTTTGTTGGCGGAAGATGCGGAAATATCTCAGGGTTTTTGTCTAAGAGGTTGCCAGGAACAGCCTGTGTGGTGCAGGGGTTGTGCAAGCTTCTCTGACAGTCGTGCAAGAAGATATTTATATATCTATGCACACACATCTTATGTATTTACATATGTATATATGTGTGTTGGTTTCCTGATTGGTCGTGTTGTGAAGGTAGGTATTGTAGGAAAAGGCTATCACACTCAGCTCAGAGGCAATGAGCAACTTGCAAACGGCAGGGCGAAGCACATAGTGCCACGCCTCTTGTGTAGTGGGGTCGAGCAGCACGGTCATCTAAGTTTGCTACCAGGGGTCAACGCGCGTCTCAACGGACATATAAGCTAGCTCGGTGCCATCATTCATCTCGGCTTATGCTGCAGGTTTCCATAGGTTTGCATCGCAGCACAGGTTTCCTGGCCATATGCATGAGTTTGAGCAGACTGTGAGACATGGCTTTGCGCAAGCACAATTCTTTCAACACGCAGCACATACCTTCCGCACTGTGCTCGACGCAGAAACCTGCTTCGGCTGCAGTCCTTCTCAAGAGTGCAGCTGGCCGATGACAACAAAGCAGCTGGATAAGATCTTGCCGGGGTCCGAGCCGGCAAGCTTGTTGGGATTATGTTGCTGAATTCTGTCCTGCTTGAGGCTTCCGGATCTTCTTCGACCGGTGTCCAAGCTTCGGTGTGCTTCTCGGCACTTGCCCGTCCGACTGGTTGGGGTTGGGTCTTTCTAAGTATCGCAGGCATGGCGAGCTGCAGAGCTTTCTCGGACGGGGCCACAGATCCATTCATCCTTCGCGAAGCATGGCTTCCAACCTGGCATGATCTTGCATGGAAGCCGGTGAGACACTTCAGCAAGGCCTGGATTCCGTTGGAGCCAAAGTTGCCCTTCGAGGTCGCCACGAGGTGCTCTTGGGATCGGGGACAGCGCTACAAAGGGTTTGCTAAGCGACTTGACTGAGTGCCGCAATCGCTTAGCAGGAGTTCCTCTTTACTTCCATACGCCAGCCTAGAGCAGAAGTCCAGTGCCTCACTCAGATGCCTGTCTACGTTACGTTGCAAACGTAGTCGACTTGAGGTGACCCGGACGGCAGAGGAAGCAAGGATACTTGAGGCGTTACATCATGAAAACCTACGCCCCGGCAGCCCATGTGAACATTGCAGCTTCCGTCTCACATGCTTTACTAGGGTGAGCATTCCCGATCAATCGGCTTGAGCTTAGGCTGTGCCTTCCTACTAAAGCTCCTGCCTCTACCGGTAGAAGTAGCTGTGCACTACTGAAGGAGGGCACATAAGCATAGTCGGCATAGTCTACACCAGGTGCTGCGCACATGCGACAAACATCCCCCCCCAAGCAAGTCAACGGAGAAACTGGCACCGTTGCTTCTCAGCCTGGGCACCCTCAAACCGCCAGTGTTGGCCTTCGCACCTGTACTCTTGAACTTGGCTGCACACACATTTCTACGGCTGTCCTGGAGCCTATGCCATCTCCGATCATGTCACACCCTCCGTCTGTTCGTATATCTCCCTGTAACAAAATTTTGTGCTCACGGGCTGCACGCCTACCCTGGCGGAACTGGGATTCCTCACTTCTCTCTACCGAGATCGAGCCTTGCAGAGCTGCCAGCTCCAACGCCGTTGCCTCGAGGAGCTATGCGTAGCTGGGCACTCTCAGGGCATGTAATTACACTCACTTGCTCAATCTCGCTCAGGCAATCCATGATGCAGGCTGTAGCTGCCGTTCCTGCAATAGCGACGGGCATTGTCCAAACAGCGTTCCCTCGCATTTGGGCAATTGCAGCTGCCTCGGTCGCTGCAATGGCTTCATGTCGCATCGGCTTTCATCGGTTGTCCTAAAGTGGCAACTGCTTTGAGACCAGCCGTCAAGCAAAGACAACAGAAAATTGGTTTCAGACCGAAAGCGCGAGTTGCCTGCATCCTGCTGAATCAAAGGGCCGCAGAATCGTAAACCTGAGCCACACGAATTTACGGACCGAATCCAGTGTTGGGGTCACCAAGGTGCAGCCGGTCGTAGATCCCTTTAGTGATGAGAAGGAGGCACGGACAACCTCATGCTGGACTTTGGGAAGCTGAACACTGAGCCCTTTTGCTGTTTCAATTATTTGGGGTCCGCGAAAGGTCTTTTTTGCACAGGTGTCTTGGGCTGTACTATGTGTCATGTGAATTGAATCCCGTCTGGTCGTGCATGTGCGCATCAGCCTGTAGTCCGACTCACACGCCACTACCGCCCTGCGCCAGGGTGACAAAGAGACTGGATGGTGCAAGTTTGTTCCAAGTCCTCGGGCCATGCTTTGGAGCCAGGGAATGCTTCAGTTTGCATGTCACATCCAGGCGTGTTCGTCAATTGAAGGCGACGGTTTCTGCTGTGCCAGGAGTTCTCCGCGTGTTCTACTGGTCGGACGTTGTAACAGTTGCGACCTTGGCCCACAGCTTGTACTTCGTTTGCGATGTGCCTCTGAGGACTGTTCATTCAGAAGCCCCTTTGTGCGTTCAGTACTCCGCATCTAAATCAGCCATCGGCAGGACATGGCTGGTAGGCCGGTCTCCGAGAGCGTCTCAGCATTGAGCAAGCTGCATCTGCGAGAATGCTGCTGTTAGGTGGACTTCTGTTGGGCTTTCCTGTCAGTGACCTGGTGCACCGAATGGTGATGAAGGATGATCCAAGGACGGGGCATGTCCTCGTTTGTACTTGCATGTGCACCTTGAAGGTTTCAGCATCTTTTTAGTCATGCAGGTTCTTTCGACCGTGCAAGGAAGATATCATACCCTTGGACCATATGGGACAGGCAAACAGACACCGACTAACGCAGAGACACACATACACACACATTACGTACTTAATTACTGACTCGCTAGTTGATCGACCAGTGACCGGCAGGCCTCATGTCATGTTTCTGCTACCTGACTGTAGTGCTCATGTTGCATGTTGAACAGAAGCTTGCAAGGCTGTCATGTGTGCTTAGGGGACTTAGAGGAAAACACTAATCTTGGTGTCACAGGGGCTCACCAACAAAGATGGATGCCACAGGGAGCCTAGCCTTTTCTCAGGTACGTCCAGCTGATCAGGCTGGATATCCCATCACATCCCATCCACTACCGTAGCTGCGTGGCCTGTGCAGCCTACAGCATGTAATGAACCGCGGTTGTGAAACGTTACTGCAGAAAAGGAAGTGACTTCCTGTGCCCATGTACGACGGGAGCACGCGCACACACACACACACACCCTCTCACGTCACGCACGTACACCTGTACAGCCCGAAGCCTTGGTAAATTTTAGCAGGTCTGTTGTTGCCCAGCTGTAGAATTGGCAGTCTCGGCATAGCCACGTTGCCACGAGCCGTTGCACACTAGCTGCAGTCATGCACTCAAGGAACCAGATGCGTGTTTATCCTCGTGCATCCCCCCTCCTAGAAAATGCCTTCGACCCCTGCCCACGGAGCGGGGTGCAAGTCATTTTATTGCCTTGCATCCCCCCAAAATGCCTTGCACGACCCCCCGTAATATCTCAAGGAACATTGGGAGGCACGTGACATGATAAATATCTACAGCTATCCTCTTTCCTTGGGCTTTCCCGGACCATGTCAGTGCATGTCGATGCCATGTTTTTGTGGTGACTTCGCTCGCTTCACCAGGCTAGCTTTATGTATGCCATTGTATGCCGTTCTGCCACACATCTGCTTGGGGATGCTTTTACAGGGGACGTACCTCACCGGCTCCCGCAATTCATTCCAACATGTTGGGGAAATGACTTGCAGGGGGGGGGGGGGGGGGGCATGGCTTCGGAGATGTCTGCAGTGATCCTCGTGCCATGCCATCCAGAACCTGAGTAGGCCTCGCAGGAGAATCAAACATAGCCGCATGGTCTCATAGGATCGAACCCTGACGTAGCATAACGGGAATTGGCAGGAATGTGAGCAACTACACAGATGAGCACTGCAACTACATGAGACACATACGCATTCATCCCCAGCTTCCGACCGATAACCAGAAAAGCTGGATGGAGCCAAGCTCTATGTTCAGATTCGGTAACGAGCGCGGGGCGTGTCAATTGGCTTATACTATATAGTGCCTCAGTCTGCTCACTTCCCCGACTTACCAGGTCTGTGGCCTAGCCTGGTGGACTTTGTAGATGCCGGTCCGGCTTATTCGTCATGGTGAACGGTAACACGGTCTGACACATGCACACATACACACACACACACACAAACACGGACGGACGGACGCTCGCAGGCATGCACCGCCAGGACTCAATCCTGCTGGGAACCGAAACAAAGGAAGAAGCAACAAAACTTGAATCGGTATCACGTCAAATGCCGTAGTTCCCATCGTGCCGATGCTGTCGCAGAAACTTGTCCACAAAATGAGGACCGGGCCACTGAAGAGCCAATTCATTCATGTTCAATTGAAGCTATTCCGGTTGACATCACCCCAACCAACCGCCCGCGTCCCCGCTGGGCATCGCCGGGTTGGCCTTCGGTTGTGCAGATGGCACTGACCACAGTGAAACATCGAATATTTCCGCTAGCAGTGCAGGAGTTGTTGCCGTTCAATAATGAAACAGGTTCGCGCACTGTTCCTTGACAACTGACACTACCATGCTGTGGGCGGGGAGCAACGTGCAAAGGCTGATCTTGTCAAGCTCAGTAAGCTGCACTGGTAAGCACAGCATATGCACGCTCGCTAACATGTCTGCGCGGTACCGCATGACATTGGTGGGATTTGCATTGTTTTCGACACAAATCCCCACGCAGATTCAAAGTCGTCCGCTTCACTATCAAGAAGATCCGGGGAAGTGCAGATCCGGAAAATTTCCAGCGTTCGCCTCGGTACTTGATGCTCGTTGGCGCGTGGTTCGCCACTGCGGTGACTGAGGCTGGACACTGTCGTGCTTTACAACAGGCATACAACTTGTTTCATGACTGCAAGATGGCTAGGTTTTTACTGCTGGAAGCTGCAGAAGGTGCGGTGGTGCGATTCATCGCTCGCTTGTGGATGAGCGGCGCGAAGAAAACTATTGGCATGCGACACAGCGTTCTGCGAGGTGCACGGTAAAACACATGAATGAGCTTATGCCCATTCAGGTTTGTGGAGATTCGTGACGGTGCAGAGCTTGTTCAGGGCTCAAACTCACTGACAATTTATGTGTTCACCGGATCAAGCGGGGAACAGCACGTGGCAGGTCACAGGATATCAGATTGTGACCCACAGGACGGGGGAAAGCATGTGATGGCATCCACAACCTTGAACGACGAATGTTTGAACTATGGTTCCCAGCATCGGGGCTCTGGTTTCTCTTTTCCGCTTGTCCTTTCGAATATCGAAGCATATCAATATTTGCCTTGCATTCGCCACTCCCGTCCATGTGCCCCGGTACCCAAATCGAGCCTGCGTCTTGCTTCTTTGTCCAAAGCCGGCTTCAATGATCGCACTTGCCTGGTGCAGCGGCACCAGCGCAGTCTTGAATATCTTGTCACTCGGATCCTCAGCTGTCAGCAGGATCGAGGGTCCGGAGTGCGATCCTGCATCTTGGATCGTCGAGGACCTTCCAAGACAAACGTGATAGTCTGAGTGTATGCGCACGCACGTGCGTCGGCGCAGGGCTCGGTGGATGGAGTCACTTGGCACAAGATCGACGAGTGCAAAGGCACGAAGATTCGTGTGAACATGCAGACTGTGATTCGCAGCAAGTCGTGAGCGGTTCGTTGCTCATCGAGGTGAGTCTCTTCCTCGGCAGCGTGAAACGGAAATTGACTTAGCACCGTCGACACGGAATCTGTTCATTTTCGGGCACTGTTTCTCCAGTGCCAGTGCTAGCTGTGATATCAAGAGGCCTCTCAGCAGTTTGACGACCTGATGCACATGCCGGTGGGGGAACTTGCTACGCTGAAGCTTCCTCACTCACATGTAGGTTGCGCGTTTCATTGACGCTGCAGGATGCGCAGGCAGCTTTCCGGCAGGGCTTCCTTGCGGAAGTTGCAGCTTGCGCAGGTCGGTCCACCGGTGACGGTACATGAATGCGAAAGAAATGCAAAGCCAAAGCACTGCACGCCAGAACTCCGGCCTCAGTATTCCGTGGGGCAGGATTTAGACCCACGGCAGCCGCTACCCATTGCAAAACGAAAGTGGCTGTGTTGGATCAGCTCGATGGTGCTTCTGGTGGCTGCAGCTCCTGGCAGCTTAAGATCCGACATTTTGACTCTTACCTTTCTGCAACCCCACGGTTCCTGGTTGCTTGCACACCTTGTGTTTCTTTCTTCGGACTTCGTGCACATCGGAAGCTAGTTTCTCATGCGTGTTTTTTTGAAATATGACGGCGTCTTGAACTCATCTCCTTGCAGAATCAGCTGTCGCCTTTGAAGGTCGATGGCACTGTAGCGAGAGGGCTGCACTGTTTTGGCTGTGACAGGCTCTTTTGCATGGCTGATACTCGGAACTTCGTGGGTAAGCCTGGTGCTTGGATCCCATGCAATGTCAGTGGCTCGCAACACGTTGCTTCATCCAAATCTCGCCTTTAAGGTGCCGGTACGGAGGCATGCGTGGATTCAGCGCCGTATCTATGGTGCCGGCGCACTCACAGAATGCCACGATCGTTGCATGCTAGTGGATTGTGGATAACAGCACCAATGACAACTTGCGCCTGATTGGCAAGCCCGCACACGTTGTGTCATATCGTTGCACGGAGCAAGTGTGCAGAGCTGTCTGTTGTGGAAATATCGCAGAAAGCATCGCCAGCGTGAGCAAATCGCACACCGGCCGGCTGTACACAGGCACCACTACACGAAGGCACTCCGTGTATACAGATACGTCAACCTCCGACTCGATCCGTTTGTCTGAAATTGCGTTGATTGCGCTTTGTTCCTTCGTTGTGTTTCTGAGTCATTGATGTGGGATCATGCAGTGGTGGCAAGTTTCGCCGGCCTGATTGGGTTGCTGCGTCTAGCTTGAAGATCTCGCAATGATGGCTCTTTTCCGACTGGTATATTTTTGCAAGCAGGTGGCCTCGAAGATTTTGATAAATCAATGTGCGGTTTGCTCAGGCATCCGAGCCGTCAGCTATGGTAGCCGAGCATGATCGAATCACTGTCTGCAGCGTCCGAGCATTGCACAGCCGAAGAACTTGAGCAGTGACAATCGAAACTCTGCAACTGAGGATGCAACTATTGCTCCATACTATTGCTGTTACGATTACACTTACTGTACAGCAACACCAAGAGTACTTGCGGAGGGTGCCCCCCCCTGATTAAAACAGATATTTGGTGTTTTCGTTCAGGGTTCAGGGAAGCCCCACACACACACACACACACGTTCACGTTAGTGAGAGTAAACCTTTGCGGTGAACATGTCATGAAGCCAACCTCTTGCACCAGTCCTCTTTTTTTACCCGGTTGAGTTGGGCTCGGAGTTAACATGCTCGTCCCAAATCCTCCTAGGTCTTGCTGAGGCGCCTTGAGCTGATCGTACCCCGTGGCTACCAAAAAATCGGTGTACCTTCGGTCCGCTTTACGTGTTCTGAGTTTGGAATGATTCGTGGTTCCCGGGAGTCGGTTCTCATCTTGGCTACTGAAAACTGTATAAAGTGCGCGAAATCATACGAAATAACAGACAACCATCATGTATAAGACAAGAGTTTAGCATCTATCATCATGTACTAGACATGAAAGAGAATGGCAGAAACACCACATTTCATACCTTTCTTAGTCAAAGAAGGTCTTGGTCTAAACCACGCAAACCGACGGGTGGAAAAAGTCCAACATATCCGTATGTCAGTTTGCAGGATTTGCAGTCAGGCGAGGTTTGTGAACTTGGTTGGAGTCAGTGGCGCGGTGTTGGTGCTGCTGGGGTCGGGGGGGAGGGGAGGGTGGAAGGCTCCGACATAATTAAATGAATACGAACCAGCAGACAACCAGCTCGTAGAAGACAAGAGTTATACATCTTTCATCATATAATAGACAGAAACGAAAACGAGACACATGACAATGGGCAAATCCAACAAGCTCAAAAACGCTGACAGCACGGATACCGAAACGCAGGGTTTGTAAACAAACCCTGTGTTCATAAACAGACCGCGGGGTTTGAAACAACTCAGAGTTGATGTTGTACTTGGAAACAAAAAGCATGCACGCCGCGCACCAGACGAGCGATCAACTGACACAGAAACCCATGCAAACCCACACACACCACCACTCGAAGCATGCAGAAGTACTGAAAAATAGCGGTTGCCAAAACGCGGGCCCCACAGCCTCCTCTGCTGAGGCTTTGTCCGTCAAGTTTGGGTAGCTTGATGCCCTCCCCGTCTACCACAAAATGGTGTCGTTCACATGCTCGGCCTTTTGCCACCTGCACCGAGCTTAGGGTTGGTTAGATGGTGGAGCTTTGGAACGTGTAGCCGCAAGACTGCGCATCCCAGACCTACGAGTCTTAACCTGCCATATCCCAGCGCTCAGTCCTAAGGAGCTCATCACGAGCGTCCGTGTCCTTGTCAAGTCTATTCAAACTCCCCGCCACACGGTCTATGGCCCCTGCTTGGAATGGAGAAGCATGTCCATGACTTCCGGGACCCTTGAAAGAGTGCTGATGTGCCGTCCTGACAGATGTCGTTTTTCTTGATGTGAAGTGTAAAGTTCAAAGCCGCATTTCCTGCATACCGTGTATCGTATTTCGCGAATTTACTGGCTTCGTAATCGCTCCTGAAGAATGTGCATGCACTGCCGCAACACGGCGATGGAGTCTGGAGCACTATGTCACTATGCTTCAACAACTACCCCGGCCGCCTGTGTTGACTGGCGCATACGTCATTTGACCAACACGTGCTGTCAATGCACGATCACAAACTCACCTTAGCAACGAACGCGTGTTTGAAGGGTGGGCCTTCGGAGCATTTCGGAGCTGGGCAGCCATCCTCTGGCAAAGAGATCGGAACATCATCCAGAAACCTGCACCAGAAGGGGAAAGCCGGCGACGCCGGCCAGCTTAGACCACTCAAAATTCGAAACGTTAGCTGCATGCCCGTGCGCCCACAGCAACATGGACCTTTCCAGGGTGCCAGCATGGACGGTTTGCAACGAGTGTGCAAGCACGTGGACGCGACTAGGATGCGAGTGTGGGCGCAACAGCCGGGGGTGGGGTGGGGGGTGAGGAGGGCGCGTGCACACCAGCCACATTGAAATTGACGCTATCGTGGGTCAGGATTGATAGAGTGCAGAACAGTTCAGCTGTCGCTTCGTCTTCCGCCACATCGTCGTGGGAGCCGAGGATGGTGTGGCTTAACACTGCCACAACCAAATCGAGTCTCATAGATTGAGAACAGAAGCATAAGGCTCAGCTACAAGTATCAGTCCAAGACAAAGAGATTAAAACAGCAATGCACGCAGAGTTCGCAGCCACAAGTGGAGCCTGGAGAGGAAGCCTGAAGGACTCGTGTTGCCCATTCACGTTTGTTGATCTCCAAGCCGTCTAGTCATTCTTGAAGCCCATGGGCCCACAAGCATAGAAGACAGGGTCAGATAAAAGAACTCTGCGGGAGAGTTCGACAAACTCAAGTGCATTCCGGGCTTCCGAACTGCAGCCGCGGTGCCCCCGATCTTTCATACAATGGTGGTCTCACATGGCAATCTTCGCTTCAGAAAACCATATACCTATGTAACAGATGCGCTGAGACCCCTGCGAGGTACTGGTGCTATTTTCTCGTTGTTGTGCTTTGGTCCTTCCTTGGAACGGTCACAATCGGCTTGATTACATGCCAGGCTCTTAGAGGCTGCCACGGATGTAGCTCGTGCTAGCTCCAACGAGCAGCTCAGGTGCTGTGGCCATGATCCTCGTCGGCGGGAAGACTGCATAGAAGGCTCGCACTTCCAGCATGAGATGGTATCTCAATGACGCATGCTGACCGGCCGCTGAAGTTCCTTCAGCCCTGAGCGTCGAAGCATGCTGGAGCAAACACGAAAGACAAGTCCGTAACGGGATTAGTTGGAGAACCGAACTTTGAAGAATGTTGCCCATCGTGTGAAGTTGCGAAAGCATCCAAGAGACCTGTCATGGGGAATGGGATGCTGACACACAGCACAGCTTGCAGCGCAACGTAGTACTGGCCAGCAACACTGAATGATTACAAGTTGGACTTTACAAGTTTACACGGTGCGAACTAGCCTGTGAATCTATAGGGTTCAGAGGAAGCCTTCTATGCTTGAAATGAAAGAATCCCTTTTGTCAAGTTTGTAGTCGGTCGCATTTGAGTTCCGGTAAATCCGGCTCGAGGCATGAAGACGAAGTTCTTTTGAGCTATCGTTGTCTTACAGCCCTTTACAAGAGGGCATGACGAACTGTGCACCTTTCCTTGCACTGGCACTGTTGTTGCATGCCATGGCATCTCCTCCAGCAGCATTTCAGGAGGCATTGCTCCAGCCTTACGCTGGGTACTGTGCACACCCGCCTTTAGCCCAGCAAAAAGCAATTGCTGGTCCAGTTGCAGGCGAAGTCTTATCACACACGCGCCTGCATTTGGTGGGCGTGCAGGTGGTGTTTCGGCATGGCGCCAGGGATTTGTCTTCGGACAGAGCCTGTTTCGCAACTATGGAAGCAGTCTTCCGGAATTGTTCGGTGCAGCAGCTGGTTTCCTTCAAGACCGGGGAAAAAGAGCATGAAGAAACAGCACCGCTGTTGCGAAAGATGTTGGATGCGTACCCGTCCATGGAAGAGAACATGCCTGGCTCGGGTTACATCTCACAAGCGGTTGGTTGCGGAAAAGGTGTACTCTTGAATGATGCCGTTCCACAGACCATTGCCCTTGCCCACTCCATCGAGCAGAAGTATTTCCGCTCATTGCCATCGGCACCGAGTCTCGACACAACTCGAATGTACTCCACAGGCAAGGAACGAACCCAGGCCACCCTCTTCCTTCTGCAAAAGCATCTCTTCAAAGACGAATCTGCCCGGGCCCGCTCATTTTATTCCCGTCCTGTCTCAAGCGACCCGTGGGACTTGAATCAGGACTGTCCTCGTGTTGGACACATGCGCCATGCGAGACATTTCCAGACAGATCCACGGATAATTGAGCTTCGATTTCCGTCATTTGCTCGCAGATGGAGGGAAGCCGCAGGAACCGAGTTTCAGGCAAGCTTCAAGGACTGCCTGCTGGTCGCTCAGTGTTCCGGACAGCAGGCTTTGCTCTTGCCGGAAGGTTTGCAGCCAGATTCGGAGCTGTTCAAGGAGGCTTTGGCGATCTCTTTGGAGCTCTTCCAGGAGCACTTTTCGAAAGACGACACGACGGTGGAACAGATGCAGCTCCTCGCTGCCCCCGCACTGCTCGAGCTAGATCAGGTTCTCCAGAATCAAGCGGATGAAACCGACTCCACAGCTTTCGCCTTGTGGGCCACGCATGACACGACAATATTGGTAATGCTTGTGGCACTTGGCCTTTGGGATGGACAGTGGCCTCCATACACAGACACTTTAGTGCTGGAAGTCTACAAAGAGCTTACAGAGCAGGGCAGTCAGGGCAGTGGCAGCGCTTTCGTGCGGCTGCTTCATGGCTCCACCGTCTTGCATCTGCCATGGTGCAAGGTGCATGGAAGGATTCCAGGGCTCTGTTCTGTGCAGTATTTTTTGCCCCCAGCCATAGAACGTTTTCGAGACATGAACGCATATCGTCGTGCTTGCAACGCGAGCAACTTGTTCAGTGCTGCTCTCGCTGGTCCTGTGGAACAGAGTGCCACAGGCGGATTCCCATTAGCAGAAGTCCTGATGTTCTCTGCTTTGTCGTTCGTTGCTGGCTTTCAACTCAAATCCTGGCAGCACAGGTCGAGGCTTGATTCAGAAGCAGATTATGTATTGCTGTCGCCGCAGCCCGCTCCATAACAGCCTCGAGTTAAAGGATTCTGAAGCCACTCGAGGAGTCAGCACCTGATCGTCAATTTTGTGCACCCGGAGGTCAATCAATGCCCGGGTGCGAGACCGTGTTGACCACAGCCGTCAACAACCTTCTGTGGCTGTGGGCATCACGCGCAAGCAGAGAGCGTCCGCCATGTGGGAAAGACGAAGCGGGGAGCTGTGAGGGCAATCAAGTTAGCATGATCAGAGCACCTGGAGAGTCTTCCTGATACATCCTAATGTTGATCGCTGATTAATTCCCTGCCACCCCAACACAGGGTCGTCATGGTCTCAGGGTGACCCATCAGTATCCCGGACAACCAAACAATCACGACTAGAGTGTCGACTGATGGCACACGTAACGATAGAAGTGGTGCCCGCTGCAGCCCTTGCCAGACGGCGCTGCCTTTACTCATGGGCGGTTTCCTGCAACAACTGGTCCTGATTTGGCAGCTAGCTCGTAAGCAGCACAGAATCGGGCCGCAGCCACCCGTGGGCGGCCTTTACTCGTGAAGGGTTGACTGATCGACTGCTTCAGGTTGCGTTAGCCCGACCTGGTTCGCTTGCATGGAGCTCAGTTTGCTTTCCTTCTGAGCCAACAAACGGTCATGCTCAATTACGTGGTTGCATGTCATCTGCCCGATGTCCACTACCTTAGCTTCCATCAGTCGCTATGTCAACGCAGCTCTTGGCTTCATTTCAGAACCGCAGGAGCCCCTGCACACTCCTTCGGCAGTCAGAGGCCGAAGGCCGTCCCAGGCTTCTGGTCTGAGCCATGCGGTTGATCAGACCGCTACGGCAGCTACGGGCTGCATCCAGCACGGATGTCACAGTGATGTCTTCAGAAGTTGGTTCCGGTCAGCAGAGTAGCGGCTTCTTCACCAGGTGCCACAGAATTTGTGGAATGAGAGGGCAGCCTCCATGGCATTGGTGAGATAGTTCTGGTGGCTGTCTGCTATTACCTGCTGCCCTACAGTAGCATTGCAGTCATTGCAGGTTAGATTCTGGTGAGAGCACATCAGATCAGCATCATTGATCTTCGGTAGACTGGACCGGGGCAACCGAGTGGCTTGGACAGAGCGGGTACTTTCCAAACATGCCAGCCGGAGTATTTTTGGTTCGCAGGGTATGAAGGGATTGTCAAATGCTGGGTCTGTCAGGCAGGAATTCAAGGGCGACTGTCAATCGCCCGTTGCTGCCGAGAACACTGAAACCGGTTGTGCAAGCAATTTGTTTGAGTAGCAGGAGTTCAAACATCTGACCATTCTCTTGAAAATCTTGGCACCAAGGAACATCAGAAGATATCAACAGATTGAGACTCCGTTGTGATGACACCCCGGTACCCAGAACTGAAGTGCTCTCTACTCCTTGTTCTCATTGCTCGCGGCAGTGTTCGCAGGCGAAAAGTATACCGAGCTGTCGTAGGGCGGAGGAGCTCGTCTTGCCCGGAAGATGAGCGGTTTATGCATCAAAGCCTCTTTGTCAGTCTGAGCACGAGAGAAGAGCATGCAGCCCTTTCAACCCGTACCGCCGTAAAGAAGGCCGCAGAAGCATGCGCAGGCGAAGAGTCGAGATTTCTCTTGTGGGCCTAAAAATTCCCATCCATGCCAGAGCCACCTGTCGTGCCATGGCTAGTATTGAGCATGCTGAGCCGCGCCGGAAGCAGAATCTCGCTTTGGCGGCCTGCGTTGCTTCACTGGGAGTGTTGCAACTATATCTTGGTACCAAGGACTCGCACGACAGATGCCAACCGGCTCAAAGCCTGGGCACAGGGCTAGTCCTCAGTCTGAAACCTCGAGCCCGAAAATAAATGTTCTAAATCCCTTTCAGGATGATTGGCAAGCGACCATAGCCACAAAGTACACCGCCCTGCGACGTCCGGCTCCAGGCGTCGTGGCCATGTGTCCCAGGTTTTCACGCTTCACTCAGCTATAGCAGTCGCCAAGTGGTAAGGAACCAAGCAGGCATGAAAACAGTGCTGCTTCATGAAGCTGCTCGAGCCGTGTTCGAACGAAGAGTCGAAGATTGTGCGGGGGAGATAGCGTAGATTTGGCGGACAATAACAAGATTTCAATCACCACTATGATAAACAGGTTCAAACGTCCGTAGTTGCCACAAAGCAGTAGGTTAAGAGGGACGGCCACGCTTGTGTGAAAAACTTGTAGGCTGGTTACGGTGTACGAAAAATCATGCGTCGAGGTGGTTGGTTGGTGACAACGACGACGACGACCATCGCCAGTGTGATGGCCGGGACAATCATGACGAACTTGAGCATGACGAGTGCACATCCGACAACCGACCTGCCGCCTAATGCGGTAGTGCCTGCGCTGGGCAGTCGGACTTGCTCGAAGACGCGCATCATCGACCCGGCTGGCTGTGTTTCGAGCAGTCGCACTAATGAGTCACAAGCTTATGCAACTTACGGCGTAAAGGGGTTCTCAGATAAATACTTTAGCAGCCAATGCATCACCTGGGCTCGTCTGATCCGACGGGCAGACAGCGTACGACCCATTCTATTTTTGCTGCCCGAAGAATTGACAAGGCCGGCCAATGAGCTAGCAGTGAAAGAACTGAATGACGAGCTGAAGAATGTCCAGTTGATCAAGGTGCCAAGTAACACTGTCAAGATACCGCCTCAGCACGCGCTTCTGATGAAAGAAGCACACAATTGCTGCGGGGACAAAGAATTTTCTGTTTTGGCACTGTGGATGTTGCCCTATGATCGTGTCTTGTACATGGAGACCGACACCAGGCTCTTGAGCAACGTAGACGAGCTTTTCAATTGCGATGTGGATTTCATGGCGACGATTGGGCCCTGGAGCCCTGTAAATGGAGGTGTATTTCTCTTGCGACCCAGTATTTCCACCTTCGAGGCAATGCAGAAGCATCTGGAAAGTACGAAATACAATCACGAGACTTGCTGGGGCGGATTAGGGTGCCCGAAGCCCTTCAAGCCAGGCTGGAAGCGTGGCTTCGGGAGCGAGGGCCCTCAAGGCTTTCTGGAGTACTTTTTCTTTTGTCTGGGGGCGGACGGGGAGCTGAATACCGCTAAGATGGACATGGGCACCTACAATTACCAGGTGTGTGGCCAAGCTATCGCAGATCTTCTTAAGCTTGAGCCTCGTCTCTGGAAGGGTTGCCGCTCTCCTGCGACCACGAAAATCCTCCACAAATGTGTTGCTTAGATAGAGAAAGCAGAGCCGGTTTGGTTCTCGATCACTCTTCATCTGTTTGTCTGCCTGCTTTTCTTTGGCTGAAACAGGCGAAACAGTAGGTTGAAAGTTCTGCCAACTCTGGAAATGCCGTGGCATAGCTTGATACTCGAAGCAGTAGTCGCCACTAAGGTTGGCCGCGACTGCAATCGCTTTCAAGAACACATGTCCAAGCTCCTCTCTCCGTCGACATCGCCCGTGGCTAGAAATGGTGATTTTCAGCATGCTCTGCTTCTCAGTTTTCGGACATTGGAAGCCCGAGTAGCCCCATGCCCAAATATGCACCCCTGCTGGTTTTGGGAATCCTGTTCGCTGAGCTGGGTTGCCTGGGCAGATCGACAGATGTATGTTGCAACAGTTTAAACCCGAGACAGGGCAGTGGGGTGGTGTTGGCTGTGGCGGCGGTCGCTTTGGTCGCAGTCGCAGTGGCAGTCGCAGCTGTCCGCGCGCCATTCTGTGTGATTCTGTTTCTCAAGCTAACGGTACAAGTTACGTTCCCCTGAACGGCCTGTTTCAAACCAGAGTGCTCAATAAATGCATCAAGAGTATTGCGCTGATGATCATAGGAGCTACAAAGCGACCGTTCAGAAGCTCATTGCAACTATATTCTCGTGCTGCCTGCGTCGAGGTGCCAGATGTTCTCGAAGAGACCCGAACGACACAT
>CAJNDT010002436.1:0-31740 GCA_905221615.1 Symbiodinium sp. CCMP2592
ATCGACGAACTGGGCGAACCGCGGTACCACAGCTGGGCAGCTCTGATCCAGGTGGCAGTGGAGGACACGGCCATGTCGCAGCAAGATCGAGACGTTCTGACTGCACATTTCAATGGAGTTAAGTCTGTAGCCGATCTTACGGACAAGGTGTTCATCGCCAAGGTCAAGCGGTGCATAGCGGTGCTATGACAAACGCGTGAACAAAGTCCACCTGGCCACCTGGCAGTGTGTGCTGAGCTGAGCCCCGTACTTGATGCCTTGCTACGTGCCATGAGTCGTGCCGGAGGGAAGATCAAACGCGGCCAGCCACCACGCAGCGGGAATGACAGGGAGCTGCAGGATCTTGTGGACAAGCTTGCCAAGATCGTCCAAGACGATTGACGAGCGCGAGCACTGAGCGGGTGCACGGAGCATGCGTACGCCATGCTTTCCGGGGGTGGGCTGCAAGACTCTCGTGCCGTAGACTCTAGTCGGGCCTTGAGTTCTTGCTGTCTCCAGTGGCGGCGGTACAGCTTGTGCTGTGCTGTCGTGCGCTGTAGGAGGTTTGTGTTTCAAATGCTGTGGCGGTCATTTCTGCAATATGCCACCTGCTCAACCATGACGCTTGGACGTCAGAGAGCTGTGGAAGAAGAAGAAATGCCCGCAGTGCTGGATTGCCTAGGACACAGCCCTTGCAGGGCTCTCTTTTGACTGACGCCAGCAGAGAGAGGCGCGTGTCTGTCTTAAGCTTGAATGCCCTTGGCAAATCATGATGTGCGAATTATGCGAGTTGATGCGAGTTGCAAGGCATGTTGCATGGCGCAGAATGCTGCTCAAGCTTCAGTGTGGTTCAGGTCTATCGATGCAAACTGCAATGATCAGAGCAGCGGCCAAAAGGGCCGCACCGCAAGACTGAATTTCTACTCTCACGGTACTGGCAGCAGATTGTCACAGTTTGGGTCTATTGTGGGCATTGCAAGAACGAAAGGGTGTGTGTGTGTGTGGGGGGGGGGCGTCAAACGCACAAATGAAACACCAAAATCCTTGTCTCAATAGCGCTAAGTAAGGATAGTAATTACAGGGCTCCAACCGCTCGACCCGTCAAATTCCAAACCGATGCTCACCTCCCTGAAGTTTCGCAGTCCTTTCATAAATCATGGGCCAGTGTTCTCGGCAGCTTGATTGAGGACAAGCATGTGGACGCATAGAACAAGAGAAAGATGTGCAGCACAGCTGATATGATGCAGATGTGTGTGACGTTTCTCCACTCACAGCGCCACTTTCCCTGCACATTTAAGTGTCAGGAAGCCACAGGAGACCTGCTTCCAACAGAAGACAGCCAGAACAGGCGCAGGCCTACATCTAAGTAAGAACCGCCCCCTTCACATCAGGGACATTGCTTCAAATGGAAAACGGATTGCACAAAACCTCAATGCACAATCCTGTGAGCTTGCGCTGGTGATGGGACCCCGATCCTATCATAAGCAGAGTCTTGCCAAAGTATCCTACCCCAACCCCGTACCACACCCCGATGTGGGAGATGGGAGGGGAGTGGGTGATGGGAGTGAGGGGGTGAGGAAATTAAGGGAGTGAGGCGAGCGATCTGGGGTAGACGCTCGGAAGTGGTCGCAAGCTCATGCACCGAATTGCTCTTCATCGCGCGCCGTGGCCTCCCGAACAGCACTCTGAAACAACTCTTCCCTGCCACGTGCACCAGGCCTTCCAAACCTCCTCGACGAGGGCCAAAGTATCCTGCAAACCATCGAGAGGCCCAACAAAACTCACAGAACAGTGCCGCGCCTCGTCCCACGCGTTTGTCTGGCGTGCTAGACTTTCCTCTACCCGCCGGTTCAGCATGCCGACCTGCCTCAGTTATAAAGTCGCAGGCGGGACCTTCAGCGTTGGCGCTGTTGTACGCCCAACTCAGTCCCGTGCAGCGCGGTCGGGGCGGTGCACCTGGCTGGATGCGCCGAAGCGGCGGATTCCTCGCGGGAAACGTCTGCGTGGCACGATGCTGCACCAGTTCCACAGAAGACGGTCTCAGCTCCCTGCGCCAGGCAGCCGCATCTCAAGTGGAGCCTCGCTTGGGAGGGCACTGGTGCGATCCAAAACAAGATGCATTGGCAGCTCAGAGCACGGCGCGAGTGCTTGGACGATCGTCGTATCGAGGATACGATGCCTGCCACGAGAATCTCACATGTCGAATTGCACTGCTCAGAGCTTCTTGCGTCAGCTCTGAGATTCCTGCTGTCGATGTTGCCCCACGGATGGGCTGTGAAGCATGGGAGTTCCGGGAGGATACCCCATCAAGGACCCCATCCCTGTATGGAATCAGGGCAAAGGCACCTCAAGTTCGAGCAGTCTTCCCGGATGAAGTGAAGAAGCGAGTGGCACGCAGCATCTGAACACCAAACGATAACTCGTGATCCCGAAACCCTGACCCCCGAGCCTTCCCGAAGCGGAACTCCACATTAGCGGCCTCTGCCTCTCAATGGTATGGGTGAAGGCGGAAGGGTCTAGAGGGATTCTGGTTGCTGAAATCACTCCAAGCCTAAAGACGGTACTTTGGTTGGGGTAATCATAGAGACATGGATCAGGTGCCGTTGTCCATAACCTCCAGCAGCTATAGGATGCGCGAGCTGTCGTCATCGTCGGTTACGGCCACCAGAGCAGCATGGCTTCTTACGCTACCCCCCCCCACCCCCCCGGAAGGAATAGGATACAGACACCGAAAAGGTAGATCGGAATGGATGCGGACCTAGGGATTCTTCTTATTCTTATTAATATTGTTCCTTCTTACTCATATTATTGTTATGTGTTTTGATACTCTTTTTCCATTTTTTGAATAGAGGGATGAATTAGCAACAGCAGGTAGCACAGGCAGTACAGAGTCCGGGTACCCAAGTGGCACACACACACACACGCACAATTGCCATCACTTTGTCAGGGTCGTAAAAGCAGCGAGTAAAAAACCCATTTCTTGGGACAGGCGCAAAAACGTGATTGTGAATCTCTTTTGGCTGTCATGATGCACACGTTTGGGACTTGCTTGAGATCTGGTTTCGATTTTTCAGATGCGGAGGTTCTATACAGTTTTCTGACAGCCATCTTCCCTCCAGTCAGGCCTTGCCCACACCGTGAAGCCAGGAAGCCACAAAGCACGCACGACAGCCACTCAGGAACCCGGATGAACTGGCACCGGCTGTTGGCAAGGATACGGAGGCCAAGATGCAGCCGGGCAGCCGACAAGGCAAACCCGGCATGCTTCCAGACTGAAAGACCCACGCAGACAAGACGCCACACAGGCCAGGCGAATGCCCGCCCCGCTCGGCCAGAACTTGCAAGACAGCTGCCCATCAGTCTGCAAGAAGAGCTTCAAAGGAAAATCTTGCCCCAGGCACTGCATCCAGCTTCGAACACAAAGGCCGGCTCTCAGCTGCATTGCCGTTAAGGGTGTCATGCTCTTCTGAACTTTCTTGTTGTTAGTGTTTACTGGGTAGTTTGCACTTGTTCGCACTTCTTTTCCTGCAACTTTGCTTTTGCCATGCTGTCCCTAACAACTCTTGAGCAATTTTTGGCCGCTGCTGTGATGGCGGTAGGGGGCTGCGTGCTGTTGGCTCCTGGTTGAGAAGCCGTCATATGCGAGATGCAAAAACAGGCCTTGCGGCCTTTCGAGAAAACCGTGCAACTTGAAACTATGTTCTCCGGTGGACTGGGATTGTGAGATCTCGGAGTTGGAAGGTTTAAGGGTTAAGGTCCACATAAGATCTGCTTCAGGGTTCTAGGGCCTCAGGGCGCTGTCCTTGTAGCATTTGCTGGAGTCTGCTATGTTGAACCATCCCGGCAATGCCTCCCTCAACCCTGAACTCTGAACAGTCTCTTGGAAAGGCCTGGGTCACGTGGCTCTGCGCCTAGAACAGGCCGCGGGCCAAGGCTTAAAGGGGATCACATGAGGGGTTCCTTGCGGGGTTTCTTGAAGGGTTTAGGGCATAGGGCTCGCATAAGGGTTCCTCATCCTCGGTTTTGCATTGAGGTGCTTCGGGGGCCTTGATAGCGTGCGGCAAGGTAGGATTCACACGAGGATTTAGGGCTTCGGGTTTAGGATGACAGGCTTCTTAACCATTTCCTGTAAGACGTTTGCAGGTTCTGTGGGAACTTCATACGGGATGCTTCTGGGTTTTTTGGAATGTTATATCAGGATGTAAGGTTGCGTTGGGGAGTTCCTTTACTGGATTCCTTCTCAGGGTCCTCTAAGGGCTCCTTAAAGGCTTCCATTATGCGTGTATGAGAGCTGCTTCAAACCCTCAATGCTGAGATCTAAAACCCTAACCTAAGCCCTTGAGCAAACCTGAACCCCGCAAGTTTTGAAAAAGAAAAACAAACTGCAGAACCCTGGTATCCCGAATCTACCACAACACCGAAATATCGGGGCCCCTGCACCCTAAACCCTAAACCCCAAACCCCAAACCTGAGTGCCTGAGACTGTGCGCTCTTCACGGCGGACTCGGCCTGGTGGAACAGAGCGGCTCTTGCCCCGGCACCCTTTTACACCTGGACTATGCATATGCCAGGAACCGAGGCGCCGATAAACCCTAAACCTGAGTTTTTTTTTAGGTTTGGGGTTTCGGGATTAAGGTTTAGGGTTTGAGGCTTAAGGCTTGGTTTAGGGCTTTGGGTTTAGAGCTTCGGGTTTAGGGGCTTTAACGCTGGAAAGGACACTCCGGGAACAGGAAGCATGTCATTAAACTCATTCAAGAGGCGTTGTCTCTGAAGGAACTCCAAAACAAAAGATCCCCTCCTTGCTCCCTTCGATTCCAAAAACTGGAACGTCCTGAAAACCTGAAGCCCTCAACACCAAGTTCAAAAGCACGGCCTAAGCCCTACAGCCCTAAACCCTAAGCCCTAAACCCTAAGCCCTAAACCCTAAGACCTAAACCCTAAGACCTAAACCCTAAGCCATCAACCCTAAGCCATAAATCCTAAACCCTGAGCCCTAAACCCGAAGCCATCAACCCTAAGCCATAAATCCTAAACCCTGAGCCCTAAACGAAAAACCCTAAGGCCCTAACCCCTTGAGGATGACACCGGCGCACCTGGGATTGCGCACTCTGCACGGCAGAAGCCGCCTTCAGCTGCAAAGGAGGGTTCAGGGTTTAGGGTTGAGGGCTCAATATCGGGGACTTAATAAACGGAATAGGGTTCCTTTCAAGGGGTCTATAATGACTACTATAAGGGCTAGTATAAGGATGTAGTACAGGGGCCTTAATACATGGAATAGGGTTCCTTTAACAGAAAGGCGTGTCGTGGACAAATAGTATTGGTAATGATTAATCAAGGCCCCTATAGTAAGGGTTTAGGCCGTGGGGCTGTAGAGTTTAGGGTGTAGGGTTCAGCGTTTAGGGTTTGCGGTTTCATGAGCAGCTGGGGATTTGCAACTGTTGAAAGCTTTGGTTAAGGGCTTGAAGTTGTTCGGTGGTTCCGGGTTCTAGTCATAGTCTGCTTGGTGGCTTGGGTCGGTGAGGTGGGCTGGTTTAAGGTTCAAACATTACCCGTGAAGCCGAAGAAACATCCGTAGGCCCCACGCGGTGCAAGCGCAGCAGGGCATGCCTTACCCTGGATGGTATGCTATTGCCGATATTTGCTAGCTCCACTACCATCACGTTCCTGTTGCCTACCCATGCACACCCAAACACCCACAACAACCATAAAGATCCAAGAGCAGTCCCACAGAAGCCTTACTTGAGCCCTGATCTACCCTAAACCTTAAACCCTGGACCTAAACCCTAAACCCTCGACCCAAACTCTAAACCCCTAAACCACGGCTAAACCAGAGACCTAACCCCTAAACCTAAACGCCGAAAAGACGTCCAAGGAGGCGCCTTGTCCGCCCCGGCCTGGAAAGTGGCGCTCACCTGGGAAGAACCCCCAGCTACAGAGTCCCCTTGTTCGGGTTTAGGGTTTGGGCTTCAAAGCTTTTTTTTGAGCACCTTTTTCCAGCTAGCAGTTAAGGCCGGCAGAAGGTTTAGGGTCTAGGGTTTAAGGCTCTTTTTTTGAGGGCCCTTTTCAAAAAAAAGGGCCCTCAAAAAACAAAGCCTTAAACCCTAGACCATAAACATTCGAGGTTTAAGGCAGCTGAGTAATTATAAATAAGGTTACAAGCGGCTAAATTCGGGATAGAAGTACATAAAACTAGAATTACCGTTCTATTGGCTAAGCTGGTCCCTTACATAGGGCTCAAGTTAGACGTGTAGCGTCCGCGGCACTCGTCTTCTCAATTGGATTGGGTGCCGACTCAGATGTGCCCATAGATTTATATGAGCTTTAGGCCAAACTGCACCCTAAACCCTAAACCCTAAGTTAATGGGCGTGGACAGTAAGGGGGATCTACACCATGGAGATGATTGAGAATCCTAAGGGACAGGCAATTACCCGGTTCCCATCCCCTGATGAGTTATGATAAGAAGACCCCTGAAAGCAACCCTAGAAAGTAACTCCGAAAGGAACCCTTCAAGCTAACCTTAACTAAAGTTAACCCGAACCCTCTTGAGGAGTGAAGGCTTATCAGGATCTACCTTCCGTGGCTAAGGCTTCTGTGCTGGTCCGAATGCCGGATCCTGCAATCCTGAACCACCCCAGAAAATCCATAATGCAGGACTAAATCCTACAGGTTAAACAAAGGTACATAAACAGCCCATGTAACAAAAGACTGAATGGAAGTACTCAGCTTGTACCAAAACCTTATGCAAAGAATCGAAGACAATTTCGGTCATATACATATACATATATATATATATATATATGTGTATATATATATAAATGTATATATGAATTATGTATCTGTTAACTTATTCATTCATTTCAATATGTAGAAAGGCTTCAAAAGCCAACGAATCCGACGCCCGGCCTGATCTTCCGCCTGCTGCACGGAACTTTTGGCCTGGCTCACGGCCTTCGGAAAGCTCGGGGCGCAGGGTGCGGGGGGAGAGTTTACGGCTTAAGGTTTAGGGTTGTTTGAGGTTTAGGGTTTTATGGTTTAGGGTTGTTTAGGTTTAGGGTTTTGGGGTTAAGGGTCCAGGGTTTAAGGTTTAGGGCTGTTTAGGGTTTAGGGTTTGGGGTTTAGGGTTTCTCGTCTTTGGCACTAGAAAGGGAAGGCCAAAATTGAAAGTTCGAAAAGAAGTTGCTAGTTTTCTTGATTAGCGTTTAGAGTTTGGGGGTCAAGGGCTGAGCTTTGGGCTTTAGTGCTAAGTGTTTTGGGGCCATTCTAGCGAGATTCCAGTGCGCCTCACGATTGTTTTGTGTTCAATAAGGGTTTCATGCGGGTTCAGGATTAGCTGGAGCTTGCAGTCTTTATCAGGCTTCTGCATGTGTAGCATCGTTTTAGGGGTTCAGGGTTTACGGGTTTAGGGCTTAGGCATGCTATGGCTTGGACGCAACATAGCGGCCTACCTCTTCGGTTCACGGCTAGCTACGAGTAGGATTATAAGCCCCTCGCTCTCCTGGTGGACCCTATGTGCCCTGTACCACGGGGGCCTTATACCCCAAAGCCACACAAGACAGGAGCTACGATCCTTCCAACCTAACTGAAACTACTAGACCTAGAACCCAACCTAAACCAAAAGAGCATGTCCATTATGCCTTCTAAGCCTTTAGGCATTCCCTACACCCCTATGCCTTGCGGAATGCTGGACGCCAAGGCTTCCCACACCTCAAACCAGTGTTGGGCTTCTGACACTCGGGTACATCCGGGTACATCTTCCTCAGCAAAGAACCTTCCTCGGCCCTCATTGCTAAACCCCAACAGCCGAAGCCCTCCTGAATCCTAAACGGCCCTAACCCTGCCCCACTTCCGCAACTGCAACCTTCCTAAACCCTACTTCCTAAACCCCAAAGCCTCCTGAACCCAACTTTCTCCAGCCTACTGCCTCAACGCTCTTTCCCAAGCTCTCCTTCCAAAACCCTGTAGCCAACCTGCTTCATGGCTTCCTCGACTTTGCTCGCTGCCTTCACAGTGGTTTCGGGTTTAGGATTTCGGGCTTATGCGATGATTTCTGTGGGGATTATGCGCATTCAACCGGGTCTCTCAACGTCTTTCTAGTGGGTCATAACTCTTCGTAGAACCTACTCTTAAAACATCAGAGCTACTCTTAAAACATTGGTCCCTTCTGATCATCTTTGCTTTCAAGATCTTTTCATTCGTTGGATTAACAGGCAAGTCAGAGGCACAGCATGCTAGACTTTGCAAGCTCGTTCCGCAAACGCCCTTGTCGAACCCATTCACTCGGATCATCCTAGCTGGCGAACTATCCACAGTGCTGGCAAGTTGTTCTTGTTGTCACACTTGTGCGTCTCCGTTCCGGGGCCTCACATCACAGTCAGGGTTTATGGAAGAAGTGGGACCTGTAACCTTGAGAAATACCCAGTGGAACTTCGAAGATCACCTGTCGTGAAATCTGGCCGAGGTGCTTCGAACGCCATGTTGTGCCTCAGCAGCTCACATGATTTCCAACCATGATCAAAGGCTCCCCTTGAAGATTCCGGCGTCCGAAGTGTACAGCTTCCGCCTTTCTAGGCACAGTCTTCAACAAGCGTGGTGCTCGTTGCTATGTCCTCTCTTGTCAAGAATAACGATGTCACCTCCTAGACCTTCTTGTTACTGAACGTTTCCGTGCCTTCTCTGTCTCTTTGTCGGGGTGTGGGTCAGAATTTGAAGGCAACTTCTGAATACCTCTGAATGCCTCTGAATCATAGTTTAATGTAGTTTACAATACAAGGACAACAAGATCTAAACCACTTCTAAACCGAGGTACAGCGCAGAAACTGACGGAGAAGCGGGACGAGTGCACGATTGGACCGAAGAGCTGCAAGGGATGAGTGGAAAGATCCCGTGAGGGCGGTTTCGACGCTCACACTCGCACAAAGGCAGGCAAGGCTCCACAGGGTTTACGCTTTACGCTCTCGCAACTCGAACAAGCCAGACGAGGTTCTTGGTTCGCGTCGGTATACTACAGTGGTTCAGTCGAGTCCATCCAGATGAAAGGGTTTAGGTTTTAGGGTTTATGGGGATTCAGTGTAGATTACATAAGGCGGCTCTCTGAACTCAAGTAGGAAAGACCAATAAAGCTGCACTGCAGGAGCTGCGAACTGCTCGCCAAAGCCTTTTTGTGCAGCAGTGACCGTAGGTGGTTGAAGCCTATGCTTCCTAGTTGTGAAGCCGGCAGTGGGAGCAGGGCAAGTTATTTTGCTCATTTGCAACAGGGCCAGCAGTCCCTGCCAATTCATGCTTCGCGTCACATGCTACTACCTCTTACGGTATGCAAGTGTCGCCGGTTGGTCCAAGGCTGTGCTGTGCAAGTCATGATGGAACTGCGCCGGGAATACGCGTCTTTGACGCTGCTGCCACTACAATCGCGAAAATCACTCCAGGGAGCGGACCGATCGTGCCATCTTTGTGACCACCGGACATTGGGTCAAAGGTTTGCTTTGCAGGGTCCGTCTTGAAAGCAAGAAACATGCTGCCGCGCCTGACTTTCACCGCCTCACGTTCGAGATGCATTCGGCGGAATTCTGGCCGCGGCATGATCTCAGCATATGTGTCTTCCTGCGAGGTTCACTTGAGAATGCTGGCTTCGTACTTCGGAGTTTATGCCCAGCATGCCTTGAGCTCGCTGTGGCTTCAACCAAGGATGTGGGTGAAATGCAACACTGCAACACTCATCCATGCCGCATGCTGCAGTTCCCATGTGTGGCTTCTAAGCATCCAGGACCCGGCATAACGCACACCTTTCTCACTCGCTCGCCTTACTCTCGCAGTCGGTGTAACACAGTATGACGAGCATAAACGGATGTTGCTTTACAAGGGGTGTTGTTCTCTGATTTGCTTGGGTGCTTTTTTGGACTGCCGGCTAAGGGGTTAAGAGATTCAAGCAGACATGTGAGAAACGAAGGAATTTAACGCTGACCTATGCACATGTCTGCAGTCTGCAGTTCGCGCTTACTTACTTTTGTGATGGTGCCAGATTGGCGGCCCGCGGCCATGCATCTCAGCAAGTCTCCGGCGATCGCCCGGCATCCTGGCCGCGCTGCACAGGAACGAAACCGAGTTTGCACACAAGCTCGCACGGCTAAACAAAAAGCGGAGGGACGCAATGGTGGATTCATATCTGTGAGCAAGCCCGTCCGGCTTCAAAAAGCGTTGGTTGGGGGGTAAGGCGCCTCGGGTGCCTATGGGACAACTGCACAACCGCTGCCGGGGAAGCCTTTGCGCCGCGACCAGACTCCACGAGACCCGCGGCCTTGAGCGCTTGCGCGGGCCGAGGAAGGTTGCCAGGGAGCCGCATCACGATCTCCCGGAGCCGGCCCATGAAGCCTCAAAACCAGGGGCAATCAGTAAACCACAAAATGACCCTCAGTAGAATGAGAAAAAAGGCATCAATGCCGAAGTCAATTGAGCCCACCTCCCATGCCGACATCTTCGGCCATCTCGCTACCACAGCAGTTTAGGTTTCATATACAGACAAGGTAGTCGAACATTGTCTAACATCAGCACTTGGAACCCTAAAGCCTAATCCGTAAACTTGGCTTCTGCAGGATGGCGGATGGCGGGTTGCTCCAATCACATGGAGACGCTGTAAACCGTGCCGCCAAGGAAAGGTTGAAATGCTACCTCCAATGCCCGAGATCCGAAAAACTGCGAGACTTATCAAGGCAGAACAAGATGTCACGCTTGCTTTCTTCATGTTCCGTCCACTCCAGGTGTGCGACTGATTCTGACCCAACCAGATTCCCACTGCGACCTCCCTCCCTCCAAAAGCCTATGACCAAGCAAAATGCACACACGCCCGTCTACATAACACTAAACCGTTGTCACCAATCATTTTCTCATGCCTTCCCACGGACGACCCAGGTTTCAGGCGGTCCGCACAGGTATGGACGGTACGGAAAACTCAGCTTGACGATGAAGGCCTTGGTGCGTGCAGGCTTGCAACTGCGCAGCCTGATCGAACATTTTCGGCAATCGCTGCGTTACAGCTCCGATGGAACCTGTAAAATTCTATAAACCCTACACTTATGAGCTTACCACTTGCTTTGGTGGGGGTGGGCCCAAGGTTTGAACTTAATCTGTGGATCGCTCGCAAACCCCACACTCAGTGTCCTGGCCTCACAGAAAGTGCTGCCAGGCGAGCTTTTTCACCCCCCGCACCTCGGTACACAGGGTTTGTTGTTTTCTTCCCCTCCTGCACGAGGGGTTTAGGGTTCAGGGACCTTCAAAACCGCCCAAAGTTGTCGAGGTCGAAGAGTTTAGCTCGGCACTTGGGACCCCATGTCGACGAGCACTTCCAGCATCTCGCCGGACTCCATCTCCAACTGCAACAACTAATTTCGCGCGACTCAGCTCTCGTATTGCCACCATGTGCAAGTAGGTGCCAGCACATTCTGCCGGGGCTGCGGCACCGGCACACAGACGCACTGTCAAGCCGGTTCGCCCAGAAGTGTCGTGCCGAGCCTCAAACAAAATCTGCCTCTCCCTTCTAAACTGAAGCATTCTGCAGCAGGAATGTTCTGTTTCAGTTGCTCTGGCCAAAGCTTCTCATTTGCAAAATCTTTGAACGAATTGTGATTTGAAGGCTGTCGCACATCAACAAATGCTTCCCCAAAAGGTGTCGTGTTAGGTAACTTACACAGTCACATGTTTCTTCAGAATCGCAGGGAGTAAAATTTGTGGAGCCCGAGAAAGCCGCCAAGTGCCTCGCGCGTGCAGCAGTCTATGGACGCGTATACTCAAGCTCCTGAGAAACCTGAACTTGACCATGAATGATACCGCCGCGTCCCCGGCATATTTGCGCGACTTGACGGCATGGATAATATGCTGGCGGTAGGTTGCGGAGGCTCCTCGCGTCCAGACCTAATATCACTGACAGCCCTTGTAAAAGGGCTGCGAATCTCATCCATACCTCGCGCAAGGGATGCGTTGCCCGACAGCTTGGTGGTGAATTTACGAAAGGTCTGTCCGCGCTCTGCACAAAACCCTTCTTCAGCAGGTTCGATGCAGCTTACAGCCGCTTGGCAACCAGGCAATACGCATCAATGAGGCCAATGACGAGTGACTAGCTTCATATATATGTCACCTCTGCACTGCCCCGGACCTTGAGACCTGCCAACCTGTCCTTCATCATGCACTTAATTTCTTCCCTCACGTCTTCCAGACAGCATTCGAACATGTTCGAACTGGTTGAATCCCCAAAAAGCAGATACTCTGGCAACAGGCCAATCGACACCCCGGAGATCAAGGTCTTGAACAAGGAGGGGGATCTTGCAGCCGCATCATGTTTGTAGGCAATCGCTGGTGTAGACGAATGCAACCCTAAACCCATAACCCCATGCGAAATATGTACATATATGGCATGTAGGGCCTGAGACTTTTGTTTTGAACTTGTTGGGCTCAGCCGCAGAACATGCGCATTGGGCACTCAAGCTGGCTTCCTTGCAGGGCCCTAAGCAATGGGTACCGCGTGCTGAAGTACGAGCCCTAGCCCTATTCGAGTTGTACTCGAATGATGAGGTTCATTTCAATTGTGCTTCTTGGGTCATCAGAGTTTGCAGGTGCACCATCCAAAGTAGGAGGGTCAACAGGCAGCGAGTGTTATTCCTGTGCTCCCGCATCGGGACGCCGGAAAACCGAAAATCATTGCCCGGTCGGTCCTTCCTATATATATATATATACATATATATTCGAGTTTCTATGTTTATGTTTATATGAGTCTTGGTTAAAGTGGCTCGTGTTTCTTGCCTTCTCTCTTCTCGTGTTTCTTCTCTTCTCTTTCACACCCTCTTGTCTGCAGTCTTCTACTCTCTTTTCTCTTCTCCTCGTTTCGTTTGTCTTTTATTATGTTTCGCCTTAACTCGTTTCCGTGGACGCTAAGCGATTTTGTACGGTTCTGGGTTGCTTGGACACTCGGGCTGGGGCTGGGACCTTGAGCACTCGTGATCTTGAGCTTCAAACTGCTTCAATTCATATTCTCTCCTCTTCTCTCAACTCTCTGTCCTGCTCTCCTCTACGGTAAGACACATGCCTCATCAGGGGCCAGCGGCGACGGCGCTGCTTTGCGCCACGGCCAGCCGAGCCAGCCTCCAACTGACAAAGGTTGTGAACATTGATGGTGGCGTGCCTTAGTTTTCCATGCTCCACGGATACTAACACGTATGCTCTGGGAATCTGTATAATGCTATCATACGTGGCCCACAACAGTCCTTTCTGACATAACAATGGCCATCGTCAGTATAGTAGTCCGCACTAGTTTTTGGGCTCCCACATGGCGAGTCCGCACTAGTACTTATGCTAATATTAATGTCATCATTGCTAATCTTGCTAAAGTATGCCATTGTATGTATTTGTGATGATGGGCATATTATGATGATTTCTAACATCTGTTCTGGCGGGCAAGCTGCCGGTGTCTGCCTTCCTCGAAGTCTTTGATTGTAGTCCAGGCGCGGGTGCTTGACGTTGTCGAAGCTGGCAAAACACCCCGACCAACAGCAGTGAAAACTCAGCTGACCACTTCATAAGGCAAAGCCGCAAGTTCATGTTGGGAAAAGGAAGTCGCGTGCTCTAGGAATCAGAAGCTCGTGGGCAGGGGGATCTCACAAGGCAGCCCCAGGCAAAATGAAACGTCTGGGTCAACGGCATGAATCCTCGCTCTGCTGGGCATGGCATGGAGCACCTGCAAAGACCAACATCTGCAAAAAGCTTCAACACAGGGATGCTCGTAGTCCGAAGGGAACTGTTCCGAGGATGCCAAGGTACGCAAAAGCAAGACAACCCTAAATCCCAAACCTATATAGACCCTAAATTCTGAGGCCATACGAAAATCTGAACATCCTCGGGCCTCCAGGGAGCGATTCGAGCAGGGCCCTTGTCAAGGCCGCCATGAGATTTTGCTGGCAGGTTTGGTGCTGTGTGCTTGGTATGTGGAGAGGTGGACATGTGTGCAATCGTTGTGTGCCAGTATCCTGAGCCTCACCCACCGTATGCAGAAATGCAGCGACGCCGCGCCAATCGATGGTGGCAATATGTGTCCTCTTTCATTGACAGACTACCCCATAGGTGCATTCCCCTTCTGCTCCTTGATGCTATTGGTCACACGGGGCTCCAACGCATACAGGGGTCATGTGCTGTCATTGATAGCGCTGCTGTTGGCACTAAGGGTGTGGAAGTGGAAAACTTCAATGGACATGCCTTACACATGTTGCTGGAGCACCACCACATGTGTGCTGTCATCACTCACTACGATGCGGGCTGGACGTACTACGGCACCAATCAAAGAGGCACGCGAGTTGATTATGTATGTGTGCCGCAGTCAAAGCTTGCAGATGTGAAAACGTGTTGTGTGCACTTGGACAAAGCTAGGCGTCTGCAGTATCATGTGTGCCCTGGCTTGCGTGACCATGTCCCGTTGTCCATGGAGTTAGTGCATGAGTTGGCCTATGATGGCCAGACACGTCGTCGGCACATCAAGTCTGACCGGGTTGCTCTTGCACTTGATGCCCTTACCGGCAAGAATCGGCACGCCTTTCTGTCAACCGTTGATGTTGGTTGTGAAGCTGCTTTGCGGGAGATGGGTGACGCACCCTTACCTCCCTCGCTGGTGTTTCAGAAGCTGCAGAACGTCGTGCAAGATGCCGCTGTTGAGCACTTCATTGCCAAGTCGCCTAAGTTCAAGGAACGGAAACCAAACACGGCTCTTGCACTGCAACTCACCTTGGATGCAAGGCATGACATTGTGCAAACTTGTGTTCAGCCTGCTCCTTGTGATTCCCTACAGTTTCGTTTCAACATGTTCGCTCGCTGGCGGCAATTCGCTCGATTCTGGAAGTTGCGTAGGCAGTCGGATGTGTTGCTCAAACGCGACGCCCGAGAGTTGCAGCAGGCCCGAATGGAAGCATTCAACCATTGTTGGGCCAAGCGTGATGTCAGAGGGTGTCACCGTCTCAGCCGATTACTTTCAGGGTTTAGGATGGGACCGAAGCAACGCAGGCTTCCAACTTGTCAGGAGTGGAAGCAGTATCTTGCGCAACCTGGCCCCGACGGAGGTTGCAGCGCGACAGTTGTTTCCTGGGATGACGTGTTGCTGCATGCATGTCAACCGAAACCGTTGCAAAGGCACATCCTGTCTGCGCACCAGCTTGCAGGCGCTGACTGGGCAGGGGTCCTGCATCAGGCGTGGGACCTGCCGTTACGCAAAAGTTTCCCCACATGGAGTGTTCCTGCTGAAGTGTGGCGACGGCTACTGCACCCCAAATGGCGCGTGTCCTCTCGAAATTTCGGCGTCGGGTTGGAGCACAGCATGCAATATCCCATTTGTCATTTTCAGAAGCTTTTCTTCCGGTTGTTGTTGTCGGTCCGAGTGTACAACAAAACGCCGGTTCAGTGGCAACGCAGCCAATTCGTGCAGGTCAGCAAGCACAACGGAAAAAGCAAATGCGCAGGGGTACGTGCAATCAACAACTTGGATCCTTTGGGGAAGCTCTACTACCGTTGGATCAGCAGTCGGTGTCGGACACACCACCTCCGGCCGTACGCGTCAGCATACACAAAGGGTAAATCTTGGGTTAGCTCTATGCTGCAGCAAGAGCGGTGTCAGGTCAAGTCCTCGACCTTGCCAGAACTTCATGTGCGGATGATGTGTGCCGAAAGCATGTGGTGCAATCTGCAGAGGGTATGGCGCATAGAGCATATCTGTCCAGCGCGCTCCTCGAAGAGGCTTTGGGTCAATTGATCTTGCTCAGAACGACGATAAACAGGCACATCACGTTGTGTTTAGAAGCACCAGCGCGGATTCAAACATGCGTACTGCGCATGGTGGAGTCTTGGTGCCAGGTCGTGTCGTCAGGTGTTTCAAGTATCTTGGGTGTCTGTCGCATTACTCTGGTAGAAATGCCGCAGAGATCAGTGCTAGGATACAGGCTGCAAGGACAGGGTGGTGCTGCATGGGTAAGTTCTGGAGTAATTTTTTTGCAGCAGGCCATGCACCGCCAAAAGGCCAGGGCTTGGTATCTTTACGTGCCACGTGTACTCCCGGCTTGTGTCAGGGTTGGAGGCCCGTGTTTTGCTGCAGGGCAAATTTGCCAAGCTTGATCGGACCGTTCTCGCGTATGGGCGAAAGCTCATGCGAGGCGCAGCGTGTGTCAAGATCACTGCTGAGGATGGCTCCACGCAATACCACGCTTTACCGTCCATGCATGCTTGGAGATTCTTGCAGTTGGCACCGGCTTGTGTGGAGTTGCAAATCAGGCGCTTGCGGTATTGGCACAGTGTTGCCTGCAGACCACACTTGCATGCCGCCACCCTTTGCAGCTGTTTTTGGCAATCTTGTGCTTGAAGCAAGGCCTCCCGTGGATGCTGCAGGCAAGCTTACGCCTTATGCCAACCCCTGGGCGGTGCAGTTCAAAGAAGACCTTGAAGCCTTGGCAGGTTGCGACGATGGTAGAGACCTTGTTGCACAGCTTGATGGTCGCGTGTTGCTGGTGTTCAGCTTGTATCGAGAGTTGTTTGTGGCGATTGATTGCAGTGTGCTGCGAAGGCAGTTCTTATCCGTGGCAATCCCACCACCTGAGTTGTTCAAGCGCCCATACCCGCACCTCCAGACCCGTTTGAAATCGACAGACCGCAAAAGTGTGACTGTTTGCTTGCTGACGGTACTCCATGTGAAGCATCATTTGCATCGTGGCAGCGTCTTGTTGCACATAAGACAAGAACAAAGACAGGTACGCACGGCCAGCCGTCTCTTGCTAGGCAGGCCACAGTGGCAAATGTGTGCCCTTGGTGTAGGCACATCTTTGCGACAAAGCGGGTTGCGCAACAACATATTCATCGAGCGCTGCGCAAGCGGCGATGCACCGGCAAAGGTTCTAACACTGCTTTTGCAGTGGTGCCTGAGAGTTGGTGCTGTCCTTTTTGCCAACATGAGCATGACAGTATGGATGAGTTGCTCACATGCATTACCGCACATGTTGTCGGACCAAACTCGTAGGGGGTCTGGTTTCGTTGTGGGTGCGGCCTTAGTTCCGTCCAAGGCCCCGTCAACATGAATCAGTGGTTCGCATCACGCAGCGAAGCAGCAACACCACAGGAGCTCGACATGCACCTAGTGGGGAAACTCTTGTTACTGTTGTCCAAGTTGTCGCTACGACACAGCCTCGAGATCAACGAGCTCCAGTCGGCTACATTCAAGACCATCGTGATGGGCAGGGAGTCCTCGTTCATCAGTGAGGCACAGGAAGCAACACGCTCGCTTGCTGAGAAGGCCAAGGACGCCAGAGAGACACGCAATAACAAAGCGATCGACGAACTGGGCGAACCGCGGTACCACAGCTGGGCAGCTCTGATCAAGGTGGCAGTGGAGGACACGGCCATGTCGCAGCAAGATCGAGACGTTCTGACTGCACATTTCAATGGAGTTAAGTCTGTAGCCGATCTTACGGACAAGGTGTTCATCGCCAAGGTCAAGCGGTGCATAGCGGTGCTATGACAAACGCGTGAACAAAGTCCACCTGGCCACCTGGCAGTGTGTGCTGAGCTGAGCCCCGTACTTGATGCCTTGCTACGTGCCATGAGTCGTGCCGGAGGGAAGATCAAACGCGGCCAGCCACCACGCAGCGGGAATGACAGGGAGCTGCAGGATCTTGTGGACAAGCTTGCCAAGATCGTCCAAGACGATTGACGAGCGCGAGCACTGAGCGGGTGCACGGAGCATGCGTACGCCATGCTTTCCGGGGGTGGGCTGCAAGACTCTCGTGCCGTAGACTCTAGTCGGGCCTTGAGTTCTTGCTGTCTCCAGTGGCGGCGGTACAGCTTGTGCTGTGCTGTCGTGCGCTGTAGGAGGTTTGTGTTTCAAATGCTGTGGCGGTCATTTCTGCAATATGCCACCTGCTCAACCATGACGCTTGGACGTCAGAGAGCTGTGGAAGAAGAAGATATGCCCGCAGTGCTGGATTGCCTAGGACACAGCCCTTGCAGGGCTCTCTTTTGACTGACGCCAGCAGAGAGAGGCGCGTGTCCGTCTTAAGCTTGAATGCCCTTGGCAAATCATGATGTGCGAATTATGCGAGTTGATGCGAGTTGCAAGGCATGTTGCATGGCGCAGAATGCTGCTCAAGCTTCAGTGTGGTTCAGGTCTATCGATGCAAACTGCAATGATCAGAGCAGCGGCCAAAAGGGCCGCACCGCAAGACTGAATTTCTACTCTCACGGTACTGGCAGCAGATTGTCACAGTTTGGGTCTATTGTGGGCATTGCAAGAACGAAAGGGTGTGTGTGTGTGTGGGGGGGGGGCGTCAAACGCACAAATGAAACACCAAAATCCTTGTCTCAATAGCGCTAAGTAAGGATAGTAATTACAGGGCTCCAACCGCTCGACCCGTCAAATTCCAAACCGATGCTCACCTCCCTGAAGTTTCGCAGTCCTTTCATAAATCATGGGCCAGTGTTCTCGGCAGCTTGATTGAGGACAAGCATGTGGACGCATAGAACAAGAGAAAGATGTGCAGCACAGCTGATATGATGCAGATGTGTGTGACGTTTCTCCACTCACAGCGCCACTTTCCCTGCACATTTAAGTGTCAGGAAGCCACAGGAGACCTGCTTCCAACAGAAGACAGCCAGAACAGGCGCAGGCCTACATCTAAGTAAGAACCGCCCCCTTCACATCAGGGACATTGCTTCAAATGGAAAACGGATTGCACAAAACCTCAATGCACAATCCTGTGAGCTTGCGCTGGTGATGGGACCCCGATCCTATCATAAGCAGAGTCTTGCCAAAGTATCCTACCCCAACCCCGTACCACACCCCGATGTGGGAGATGGGAGGGGAGTGGGTGATGGGAGTGAGGGGGTGAGGAAATTAAGGGAGTGAGGCGAGCGATCTGGGGTAGACGCTCGGAAGTGGTCGCAAGCTCATGCACCGAATTGCTCTTCATCGCGCGCCGTGGCCTCCCGAACAGCACTCTGAAACAACTCTTCCCTGCCACGTGCACCAGGCCTTCCAAACCTCCTCGACGAGGGCCAAAGTATCCTGCAAACCATCGAGAGGCCCAACAAAACTCACAGAACAGTGCCGCGCCTCGTCCCACGCGTTTGTCTGGCGTGCTAGACTTTCCTCTACCCGCCGGTTCAGCATGCCGACCTGCCTCAGTTATAAAGTCGCAGGCGGGACCTTCAGCGTTGGCGCTGTTGTACGCCCAACTCAGTCCCGTGCAGCGCGGTCGGGGCGGTGCACCTGGCTGGATGCGCCGAAGCGGCGGATTCCTCGCGGGAAACGTCTGCGTGGCACGATGCTGCACCAGTTCCACAGAAGACGGTCTCAGCTCCCTGCGCCAGGCAGCCGCATCTCAAGTGGAGCCTCGCTTGGGAGGGCACTGGTGCGATCCAAAACAAGATGCATTGGCAGCTCAGAGCACGGCGCGAGTGCTTGGACGATCGTCGTATCGAGGATACGATGCCTGCCACGAGAATCTCACATGTCGAATTGCACTGCTCAGAGCTTCTTGCGTCAGCTCTGAGATTCCTGCTGTCGATGTTGCCCCACGGATGGGCTGTGAAGCATGGGAGTTCCGGGAGGATACCCCATCAAGGACCCCATCCCTGTATGGAATCAGGGCAAAGGCACCTCAAGTTCGAGCAGTCTTCCCGGATGAAGTGAAGAAGCGAGTGGCACGCAGCATCTGAACACCAAACGATAACTCGTGATCCCGAAACCCTGACCCCCGAGCCTTCCCGAAGCGGAACTCCACATTAGCGGCCTCTGCCTCTCAATGGTATGGGTGAAGGCAGAAGGGTCTAGAGGGATTCTGGTTGCTGAAATCACTCCAAGCCTAAAGACGGTACTTTGGTTGGGGTAATCATAGAGACATGGATCAGGTGCCGTTGTCCATAACCTCCAGCAGCTATAGGATGCGCGAGCTGTCGTCATCGTCGGTTACGGCCACCAGAGCAGCATGGCTTCTTACGCTACCCCCCCCCACCCCCCCGGAAGGAATAGGATACAGACACCGAAAAGGTAGATCGGAATGGATGCGGACCTAGGGATTCTTCTTATTCTTATTAATATTGTTCCTTCTTACTCATATTATTGTTATGTGTTTTGATACTCTTTTTCCATTTTTTGAATAGAGGGATGAATTAGCAACAGCAGGTAGCACAGGCAGTACAGAGTCCGGGTACCCAAGTGGCACACACACACACACGCACAATTGCCATCACTTTGTCAGGGTCGTAAAAGCAGCGAGTAAAAAACCCATTTCTTGGGACAGGCGCAAAAACGTGATTGTGAATCTCTTTTGGCTGTCATGATGCACACGTTTGGGACTTGCTTGAGATCTGGTTTCGATTTTTCAGATGCGGAGGTTCTATACAGTTTTCTGACAGCCATCTTCCCTCCAGTCAGGCCTTGCCCACACCGTGAAGCCAGGAAGCCACAAAGCACGCACGACAGCCACTCAGGAACCCGGATGAACTGGCACCGGCTGTTGGCAAGGATACGGAGGCCAAGATGCAGCCGGGCAGCCGACAAGGCAAACCCGGCATGCTTCCAGACTGAAAGACCCACGCAGACAAGACGCCACACAGGCCAGGCGAATGCCCGCCCCGCTCGGCCAGAACTTGCAAGACAGCTGCCCATCAGTCTGCAAGAAGAGCTTCAAAGGAAAATCTTGCCCCAGGCACTGCATCCAGCTTCGAACACAAAGGCCGGCTCTCAGCTGCATTGCCGTTAAGGGTGTCATGCTCTTCTGAACTTTCTTGTTGTTAGTGTTTACTGGGTAGTTTGCACTTGTTCGCACTTCTTTTCCTGCAACTTTGCTTTTGCCATGCTGTCCCTAACAACTCTTGAGCAATTTTTGGCCGCTGCTGTGATGGCGGTAGGGGGCTGCGTGCTGTTGGCTCCTGGTTGAGAAGCCGTCATATGCGAGATGCAAAAACAGGCCTTGCGGCCTTTCGAGAAAACCGTGCAACTTGAAACTATGTTCTCCGGTGGACTGGGATTGTGAGATCTCGGAGTTGGAAGGTTTAAGGGTTAAGGTCCACATAAGATCTGCTTCAGGGTTCTAGGGCCTCAGGGCGCTGTCCTTGTAGCATTTGCTGGAGTCTGCTATGTTGAACCATCCCGGCAATGCCTCCCTCAACCCTGAACTCTGAACCGTCTCTTGGAAAGGCCTGGGTCACGTGGCTCTGCGCCTAGAACAGGCCGCGGGCCAAGGCTTAAAGGGGATCACATGAAGGGTTCCTTGCGGGGTTTCTTGAAGGGTTTAGGGCATAGGGCTCGCATAAGGGTTCCTCATCCTCGGTTTTGCATTGAGGTGCTTCGGGGGCCTTGATAGCGTGCGGCAAGGTAGGATTCACACGAGGATTTAGGGCTTCGGGTTTAGGATGACAGGCTTCTTAACCATTTCCTGTAAGACGTTTGCAGGTTCTGTGGGAACTTCATACGGGATGCTTCTGGGTTTTTTGGAATGTTATATCAGGATGTAAGGTTGCGTTGGGGAGTTCCTTTACTGGATTCCTTCTCAGGGTCCTCTAAGGGCTCCTTAAAGGCTTCCATTATGCGTGTATGAGAGCTGCTTCAAAGCCTCAATGCTGAGATCTAAAACCCTAACCTAAGCCCTTGAGCAAACCTGAACCCCGCAAGTTTTGAAAAAGAAAAACAAACTGCAGAACCCTGGTATCCCGAATCTACCACAACACCGAAATATCGGGGCCCCTGCACCCTAAACCCTAAACCCCAAACCCTAAACCCGAGTGCCTGAGACTGTGCGCTCTTCACGGCGGACTCGGCCTGGTGGAACAGAGCGGCTTTTGCCCCGGCACCCTTTTACACCTGGACTATGCATATGCCAGGAACCGAGGCGCCGATAAACCCTAAACCTGAGTTTTTTTTTAGGTTTGGGGTTTCGGGATTAAGGTTTAGGGTTTGAGGCTTAAGGCTTGGTTTAGGGCTTTGGGTTTAGAGCTTCGGGTTTAGGGGCTTTAACGCTGGAAAGGACACTCCGGGAACAGGAAGCATGTCATTAAACTCATTCAAGAGGCGTTGTCTCTGAAGGAACTCCAAAACAAAAGATCCCCTCCTTGCTCCCTTCGATTCCAAAAACTGGAACGTCCTGAAAACCTGAAGCCCTCAACACCAAGTTCAAAAGCACGGCCTAAGCCCTACAGCCCTAAACCCTAAGCCCTAAACCCTAAGCCCTAAACCCTAAGACCTAAACCCTAAGACCTAAACGCTAAGCCATCAACCCTAAGCCATAAATCCTAAACCCTGAGCCCTAAACCCGAAGCCATCAACCCTAAGCCATAAATCCTAAACCCTGAGCCCTAAACGAAAAACCCTAAGGCCCTAACCCCTTGAGGATGACACCGGCGCACCTGGGATTGCGCACTCTGCACGGCAGAAGCCGCCTTCAGCTGCAAAGGAGGGTTCAGGGTTTAGGGTTGAGGGCTCAATATCGGGGACTTAATAAACGGAATAGGGTTCCTTTCAAGGGGTCTATAATGACTACTATAAGGGCTAGTATAAGGATGTAGTACAGGGGCCTTAATACATGGAATAGGGTTCCTTTAACAGAAAGGCGTGTCGTGGACAAATAGTATTGGTAATGATTAATCAAGGCCCCTATAGTAAGGGTTTAGGCCGTGGGGCTGTAGAGTTTAGGGTGTAGGGTTCAGCGTTTAGGGTTTGCGGTTTCATGAGCAGCTGGGGATTTGCAACTGTTGAAAGCTTTGGTTAAGGGCTTGAAGTTGTTCGGTGGTTCCGGGTTCTAGTCATAGTCTGCTTGGTGGCTTGGGTCGGTGAGGTGGGCTGGTTTAAGGTTCAAACATTACCCGTGAAGCCGAAGAAACATCCGTAGGCCCCACGCGGTGCAAGCGCAGCAGGGCATGCCTTACCCTGGATGGTATGCTATTGCCGATATTTGCTAGCTCCACTACCATCACGTTCCTGTTGCCTACCCATGCACACCCAAACACCCACAACAACCATAAAGATCCAAGAGCAGTCCCACAGAAGCCTTACTTGAGCCCTGATCTACCCTAAACCTTAAACCCTGGACCTAAACCCTAAACCCTCGACCCAAACTCTAAACCCCTAAACCACGGCTAAACCAGAGACCTAACCCCTAAACCTAAACGCCGAAAAGACGTCCAAGGAGGCGCCTTGTCCGCCCCGGCCTGGAAAGTGGCGCTCACCTGGGAAGAACCCCCAGCTACAGAGTCCCCTTGTTCGGGTTTAGGGTTTGGGCTTCAAAGCTTTTTTTTGAGCACCTTTTTCCAGCTAGCAGTTAAGGCCGGCAGAAGGTTTAGGGTCTAGGGTTTAAGGCTCTTTTTTTGAGGGCCCTTTTCAAAAAAAAGGGCCCTCAAAAAACAAAGCCTTAAACCCTAGACCATAAACATTCGAGGTTTAAGGCAGCTGAGTAATTATAAATAAGGTTACAAGCGGCTAAATTCGGGATAGAAGTACATAAAACTAGAATTACCGTTCTATTGGCTAAGCTGGTCCCTTACATAGGGCTCAAGTTAGACGTGTAGCGTCCGCGGCACTCGTCTTCTCAATTGGATTGGGTGCCGACTCAGATGTGCCCATAGATTTATATGAGCTTTAGGCCAAACTGCACCCTAAACCCTAAACCCTAAGTTAATGGGCGTGGACAGTAAGGGGGATCTACACCATGGAGATGATTGAGAATCCTAAGGGACAGGCAATTACCCGGTTCCCATCCCCTGATGAGTTATGATAAGAAGACCCCTGAAAGCAACCCTAGAAAGTAACTCCGAAAGGAACCCTTCAAGCTAACCTTAACTAAAGTTAACCCGAACCCTCTTGAGGAGTGAAGGCTTATCAGGATCTACCTTCCGTGGCTAAGGCTTCTGTGCTGGTCCGAATGCCGGATCCTGCAATCCTGAACCACCCCAGAAAATCCATAATGCAGGACTAAATCCTACAGGTTAAACAAAGGTACATAAACAGCCCATGTAACAAAAGACTGAATGGAAGTACTCAGCTTGTACCAAAACCTTATGCAAAGAATCGAAGACAATTTCGGTCATATACATATACATATATATATATATATATATGTGTATATATATATAAATGTATATATGAATTATGTATCTGTTAACTTATTCATTCATTTCAATATGTAGAAAGGCTTCAAAAGCCAACGAATCCGACGCCCGGCCTGATCTTCCGCCTGCTGCACGGAACTTTTGGCCTGGCTCACGGCCTTCGGAAAGCTCGGGGCGCAGGGTGCGGGGGGAGAGTTTACGGCTTAAGGTTTAGGGTTGTTTGAGGTTTAGGGTTTTATGGTTTAGGGTTGTTTAGGTTTAGGGTTTTGGGGTTAAGGGTCCAGGGTTTAAGGTTTAGGGCTGTTTAGGGTTTAGGGTTTGGGGTTTAGGGTTTCTCGTCTTTGGCACTAGAAAGGGAAGGCCAAAATTGAAAGTTCGAAAAGAAGTTGCTAGTTTTCTTGATTAGCGTTTAGAGTTTGGGGGTCAAGGGCTGAGCTTTGGGCTTTAGTGCTAAGTGTTTTGGGGCCATTCTAGCGAGATTCCAGTGCGCCTCACGATTGTTTTGTGTTCAATAAGGGTTTCATGCGGGTTCAGGATTAGCTGGAGCTTGCAGTCTTTATCAGGCTTCTGCATGTGTAGCATCGTTTTAGGGGTTCAGGGTTTACGGGTTTAGGGCTTAGGCATGCTATGGCTTGGACGCAACATAGCGGCCTACCTCTTCGGTTCACGGCTAGCTACGAGTAGGATTATAAGCCCCTCGCTCTCCTGGTGGACCCTATGTGCCCTGTACCACGGGGGCCTTATACCCCAAAGCCACACAAGACAGGAGCTACGATCCTTCCAACCTAACTGAAACTACTAGACCTAGAACCCAACCTAAACCAAAAGAGCATGTCCATTATGCCTTCTAAGCCTTTAGGCATTCCCTACACCCCTATGCCTTGCGGAATGCTGGACGCCAAGGCTTCCCACACCTCAAACCAGTGTTGGGCTTCTGACACTCGGGTACATCCGGGTACATCTTCCTCAGCAAAGAACCTTCCTCGGCCCTCATTGCTAAACCCCAACAGCCGAAGCCCTCCTGAATCCTAAACGGCCCTAACCCTGCCCCACTTCCGCAACTGCAACCTTCCTAAACCCTACTTCCTAAACCCCAAAGCCTCCTGAACCCAACTTTCTCCAGCCTACTGCCTCAACGCTCTTTCCCAAGCTCTCCTTCCAAAACCCTGTAGCCAACCTGCTTCATGGCTTCCTCGACTTTGCTCGCTGCCTTCACAGTGGTTTCGGGTTTAGGATTTCGGGCTTATGCGATGATTTCTGTGGGGATTATGCGCATTCAACCGGGTCTCTCAACGTCTTTCTAGTGGGTCATAACTCTTCGTAGAACCTACTCTTAAAACATCAGAGCTACTCTTAAAACATTGGTCCCTTCTGATCATCTTTGCTTTCAAGATCTTTTCATTCGTTGGATTAACAGGCAAGTCAGAGGCACAGCATGCTAGACTTTGCAAGCTCGTTCCGCAAACGCCCTTGTCGAACCCATTCACTCGGATCATCCTAGCTGGCGAACTATCCACAGTGCTGGCAAGTTGTTCTTGTTGTCACACTTGTGCGTCTCCGTTCCGGGGCCTCACATCACAGTCAGGGTTTATGGAAGAAGTGGGACCTGTAACCTTGAGAAATACCCAGTGGAACTTCGAAGATCACCTGTCGTGAAATCTGGCCGAGGTGCTTCGAACGCCATGTTGTGCCTCAGCAGCTCACATGATTTCCAACCATGATCAAAGGCTCCCCTTGAAGATTCCGGCGTCCGAAGTGTACAGCTTCCGCCTTTCTAGGCACAGTCTTCAACAAGCGTGGTGCTCGTTGCTATGTCCTCTCTTGTCAAGAATAACGATGTCACCTCCTAGACCTTCTTGTTACTGAACGTTTCCGTGCCTTCTCTGTCTCTTTGTCGGGGTGTGGGTCAGAATTTGAAGGCAACTTCTGAATACCTCTGAATGCCTCTGAATCATAGTTTAATGTAGTTTACAATACAAGGACAACAAGATCTAAACCACTTCTAAACCGAGGTACAGCGCAGAAACTGACGGAGAAGCGGGACGAGTGCACGATTGGACCGAAGAGCTGCAAGGGATGAGTGGAAAGATCCCGTGAGGGCGGTTTCGACGCTCACACTCGCACAAAGGCAGGCAAGGCTCCACAGGGTTTACGCTTTACGCTCTCGCAACTCGAACAAGCCAGACGAGGTTCTTGGTTCGCGTCGGTATACTACAGTGGTTCAGTCGAGTCCATCCAGATGAAAGGGTTTAGGTTTTAGGGTTTATGGGGATTCAGTGTAGATTACATAAGGCGGCTCTCTGAACTCAAGTAGGAAAGACCAATAAAGCTGCACTGCAGGAGCTGCGAACTGCTCGCCAAAGCCTTTTTGTGCAGCAGTGACCGTAGGTGGTTGAAGCCTATGCTTCCTAGTTGTGAAGCCGGCAGTGGGAGCAGGGCAAGTTATTTTGCTCATTTGCAACAGGGCCAGCAGTCCCTGCCAATTCATGCTTCGCGTCACATGCTACTACCTCTTACGGTATGCAAGTGTCGCCGGTTGGTCCAAGGCTGTGCTGTGCAAGTCATGATGGAACTGCGCCGGGAATACGCGTCTTTGACGCTGCTGCCACTACAATCGCGAAAATCACTCCAGGGAGCGGACCGATCGTGCCATCTTTGTGACCACCGGACATTGGGTCAAAGGTTTGCTTTGCAGGGTCCGTCTTGAAAGCAAGAAACATGCTGCCGCGCCTGACTTTCACCGCCTCACGTTCGAGATGCATTCGGCGGAATTCTGGCCGCGGCATGATCTCAGCATATGTGTCTTCCTGCGAGGTTCACTTGAGAATGCTGGCTTCGTACTTCGGAGTTTATGCCCAGCATGCCTTGAGCTCGCTGTGGCTTCAACCAAGGATGTGGGTGAAATGCAACACTGCAACACTCATCCATGCCGCATGCTGCAGTTCCCATGTGTGGCTTCTAAGCATCCAGGACCCGGCATAACGCACACCTTTCTCACTCGCTCGCCTTACTCTCGCAGTCGGTGTAACACAGTATGACGAGCATAAACGGATGTTGCTTTACAAGGGGTGTTGTTCTCTGATTTGCTTGGGTGCTTTTTTGGACTGCCGGCTAAGGGGTTAAGAGATTCAAGCAGACATGTGAGAAACGAAGGAATTTAACGCTGACCTATGCACATGTCTGCAGTCTGCAGTTCGCGCTTACTTACTTTTGTGATGGTGCCAGATTGGCGGCCCGCGGCCATGCATCTCAGCAAGTCTCCGGCGATCGCCCGGCATCCTGGCCGCGCTGCACAGGAACGAAACCGAGTTTGCACACAAGCTCGCACGGCTAAACAAAAAGCGGAGGGACGCAATGGTGGATTCATATCTGTGAGCAAGCCCGTCCGGCTTCAAAAAGCGTTGGTTGGGGGGTAAGGCGCCTCGGGTGCCTATGGGACAACTGCACAACCGCTGCCGGGGAAGCCTTTGCGCCGCGACCAGACTCCACGAGACCCGCGGCCTTGAGCGCTTGCGCGGGCCGAGGAAGGTTGCCAGGGAGCCGCATCACGATCTCCCGGAGCCGGCCCATGAAGCCTCAAAACCAGGGGCAATCAGTAAACCACAAAATGACCCTCAGTAGAATGAGAAAAAAGGCATCAATGCCGAAGTCAATTGAGCCCACCTCCCATGCCGACATCTTCGGCCATCTCGCTACCACAGCAGTTTAGGTTTCATATACAGACAAGGTAGTCGAACATTGTCTAACATCAGCACTTGGAACCCTAAAGCCTAATCCGTAAACTTGGCTTCTGCAGGATGGCGGATGGCGGGTTGCTCCAATCACATGGAGACGCTGTAAACCGTGCCGCCAAGGAAAGGTTGAAATGCTACCTCCAATGCCCGAGATCCGAAAAACTGCGAGACTTATCAAGGCAGAACAAGATGTCACGCTTGCTTTCTTCATGTTCCGTCCACTCCAGGTGTGCGACTGATTCTGACCCAACCAGATTCCCACTGCGACCTCCCTCCCTCCAAAAGCCTATGACCAAGCAAAATGCACACACGCCCGTCTACATAACACTAAACCGTTGTCACCAATCATTTTCTCATGCCTTCCCACGGACGACCCAGGTTTCAGGCGGTCCGCACAGGTATGGACGGTACGGAAAACTCAGCTTGACGATGAAGGCCTTGGTGCGTGCAGGCTTGCAACTGCGCAGCCTGATCGAACATTTTCGGCAATCGCTGCGTTACAGCTCCGATGGAACCTGTAAAATTCTATAAACCCTACACTTATGAGCTTACCACTTGCTTTGGTGGGGGTGGGCCCAAGGTTTGAACTTAATCTGTGGATCGCTCGCAAACCCCACACTCAGTGTCCTGGCCTCACAGAAAGTGCTGCCAGGCGAGCTTTTTCACCCGCCGCACCTCGGTACACAGGGTTTGTTGTTTTCTTCCCCTCCTGCACGAGGGGTTTAGGGTTCAGGGACCTTCAAAACCGCCCAAAGTTGTCGAGGTCGAAGAGTTTAGCTCGGCACTTGGGACCCCATGTCGACGAGCACTTCCAGCATCTCGCCGGACTCCATCTCCAACTGCAACAACTAATTTCGCGCGACTCAGCTCTCGTATTGCCACCATGTGCAAGTAGGTGCCAGCACATTCTGCCGGGGCTGCGGCACCGGCACACAGACGCACTGTCAAGCCGGTTCGCCCAGAAGTGTCGTGCCGAGCCTCAAACAAAATCTGCCTCTCCCTTCTAAACTGAAGCATTCTGCAGCAGGAATGTTCTGTTTCAGTTGCTCTGGCCAAAGCTTCTCATTTGCAAAATCTTTGAACGAATTGTGATTTGAAGGCTGTCGCACATCAACAAATGCTTCCCCAAAAGGTGTCGTGTTAGGTAACTTACACAGTCACATGTTTCTTCAGAATCGCAGGGCGTAAAATTTGTGGAGCCCGAGAAAGCCGCCAAGTGCCTCGCGCGTGCAGCAGTCTATGGACGCGTATACTCAAGCTCCTGAGAAACCTGAACTTGACCATGAATGATACCGCCGCGTCCCCGGCATATTTGCGCGACTTGACGGCATGGATAATATGCTGGCGGTAGGTTGCGGAGGCTCCTCGCGTCCAGACCTAATATCACTGACAGCCCTTGTAAAAGGGCTGCGAATCTCATCCATACCTCGCGCAAGGGATGCGTTGCCCGACAGCTTGGTGGTGAATTTGCGAAAGGTCTGTCCGCGCTCTGCACAAAACCCTTCTTCAGCAGGTTCGATGCAGCTTACAGCCGCTTGGCAACCAGGCAATACGCATCAATGAGGCCAATGACGAGTGACTAGCTTCATATATATGTCACCTCTGCACTGCCCCGGACCTTGAGACCTGCCAACCTGTCCTTCATCATGCACTTAATTTCTTCCCTCACGTCTTCCAGACAGCATTCGAACATGTTCGAACTGGTTGAATCCCCAAAAAGCAGATACTCTGGCAACAGGCCAATCGACACCCCGGAGATCAAGGTCTTGAACAAGGAGGGGGATCTTGCAGCCGCATCATGTTTGTAGGCAATCGCTGGTGTAGACGAATGCAACCCTAAACCCATAACCCCATGCGAAATATGTACATATATGGCATGTAGGGCCTGAGACTTTTGTTTTGAACTTGTTGGGCTCAGCCGCAGAACATGCGCATTGGGCACTCAAGCTGGCTTCCTTGCAGGGCCCTAAGCAATGGGTACCGCGTGCTGAAGTACGAGCCCTAGCCCTATTCGAGTTGTACTCGAATGATGAGGTTCATTTCAATTGTGCTTCTTGGGTCATCAGAGTTTGCAGGTGCACCATCCAAAGTAGGAGGGTCAACAGGCAGCGAGTGTTATTCCTGTGCTCCCGCATCGGGACGCCGGAAAACCGAAAATCATTGCCCGGTCGGTCCTTCCTATATATATATACATATATATTCGAGTTTCTATGTTTATGTTTATATGAGTCTTGGTTAAAGTGGCTCGTGTTTCTTGCCTTCTCTCTTCTCCTGTTTCTTCTCTTCTCTTTCACACCCTCTTGTCTGCAGTCTTCTACTCTCTTTTCTCTTCTCCTCGTTTCGTTTGTCTTTTATTATGTTTCGCCTTAACTCGTTTCCGTGGACACTAAGCGATTTTGTACGGTTCTGGGTTGCTTGGACACTCGGGCTGGGGCTGGGACCTTGAGCACTCGTGATCTTGAGCTTCAAACTGCTTCAATTCATATTCTCTCCTCTTCTCTCAACTCTCTGTCCTGCTCTCCTCTACGGTAAGACACATGCCTCATCAGGGGCCAGCGGCGACGGCGCTGCTTTGCGCCACGGCCAGCCGAGCCAGCCTCCAACTGACAAAGGTTGTGAACATTGATGGTGGCGTGCCTTAGTTTTCCATGCTCCACGGATACTAACACGTATGCTCTGGGAATCTGTATAATGCTATCATACGTGGCCCACAACAGTCCTTTCTGACATAACAATGGCCATCGTCAGTATAGTAGTCCGCACTAGTTTTTGGGCTCCCACATGGCGAGTCCGCACTAGTACTTATGCTAATATTAATGTCATCATTGCTAATCTTGCTAAAGTATGCCATTGTATGTATTTGTGATGATGGGCATATTATGATGATTTCTAACATCTGTTCTGGCGGGCAAGCTGCCGGTGTCTGCCTTCCTCGAAGTCTTTGATTGTAGTCCAGGCGCGGGTGCTTGACGTTGTCGAAGCTGGCAAAACACCCCGACCAACAGCAGTGAAAACTCAGCTGACCACTTCATAAGGCAAAGCCGCAAGTTCATGTTGGGAAAAGGAAGTCGCGTGCTCTAGGAATCAGAAGCTCGTGGGCAGGGGGATCTCACAAGGCAGCCCCAGGCAAAATGAAACGTCTGGGTCAACGGCATGAATCCTCGCTCTGCTGGGCATGGCATGGAGCACCTGCAAAGACCAACATCTGCAAAAAGCTTCAACACAGGGATGCTCGTAGTCCGAAGGGAACTGTTCCGAGGATGCCAAGGTACGCAAAAGCAAGACAACCCTAAATCCCAAACCTATATAGACCCTAAATTCTGAGGCCATACGAAAATCTGAACATCCTCGGGCCTCCAGGGAGCGATTCGAGCAGGGCCCTTGTCAAGGCCGCCATGAGATTTTGCTGGCAGGTTTGGTGCTGTGTGCTTGGTATGTGGAGAGGTGGACATGTGTGCAATCGTTGTGTGCCAGTATCCTGAGCCTCACCCACCGTATGCAGAAATGCAGCGACGCCGCGCCAATCGATGGTGGCAATATGTGTCCTCTTTCATTGACAGACTACCCCATAGGTGCATTCCCCTTCTGCTCCTTGATGCTATTGGTCACACGGGGCTCCAACGCATACAGGGGTCATGTGCTGTCATTGATAGCGCTGCTGTTGGCACTAAGGGGGTGGAACTTGAAAACTTCAATGGACATGCCTTACGCATGCTGCTTGAGCACCACCACATGTGTGCTGTCAACACTTACTACGACGCGGGTTGGACGTACTACGCCACCAATCAAAGAGGCACGCGAGCTGATTATGTATGTGTGCCGCAGTCAAAGCTTGCAAATGTTAAAAAAGTGTTGCGTGCACTTGGACAAAGCTAGGTGTCTGCAGTATCATGTGTGCCCTGGCTTGCGTGACCATGTCCC